>APFE031132851.1:0-25737 GCA_000404065.3 Pinus taeda
AATTAAAGTTTGTTACCATTGCTCCAAATTCCAATGGATCAATTAGATATGTCACTGTATAAAATTAGAAGTTTGTTACATTAATACTTTCCTCCAAATTTATGTGAATTTGTTAGTGACATGACTGATTTTTTTGGCTTCCGGTATTAACAATATTTTAGTGTCGAGTGGAATTATAATAGGGGTGTGTCCTGGAAGAAATTTTATAGAAAATTATATAATATTATAATGAGTTATTTTTATCTATTTCAATGGTAAATTTTGAAAATGTTTTAGAATTGGATGGAACTTTGATATCAATTCGGTTCATATTCTAAAAAATTTTAAAATTTCTAATTGAATTCAATTAGATTTTAAAAATTTATAACTCAAATCAATTGAATAATATAATATTAAAATTATTCGATTAATCCTACAATAATCTCATAATTTCCAAAGAAACAAAATTTAGTTATCAAATTTTATCTAGTGGAAAGAAAATGTTTCAGTAATATGATTATTGTATTTTGTATAGAAGGAAAGAAGCATGTCTTACAAAATACAATTCCAAATTTGAAAGAATTGATTATCCAAATAATAAATTCGACATTGTGAATAAGTAATTATAATATGAAAACTATTTTATTAGTCTGACTATATTAAATATACAAAATTTAGTTATAAAATTTTATTTGCATGGAAAGAAAATGCTTTACTATAATTATTGAATTTTAAATAGATGGAAAACAACATGTCTTACACCAATACAATTGCAAATTTGAAAGAATTTATTATTCAAATAATAAATTAGATATTATTTTGAATTGAATAAATTGCAATATACAAATATTCAAATAGAAACTATGTTTAAAAATCCATTTACAAAGAGACTGATAATATGCTAAATTTTATTATTATTTTTTTATAATATTCTATTTATTACATTTTTTGAATATTTCTGAATATATTATTAAGTGGAATGTACTCTAAACTAAATAAAAGTCTGTTTAAATCACAAATTTAAATTATAAAATTCCCAAAATTTCCCAAAAATACTAAATTTATATACCATCAAACTCCACAAACAAATATAAAATCAAAAATTAATTCACTAAATTCAATAAACACCTCAAAATATAAATATAAATTTCAACTAGCAAAACTAATGCCCTAAACTTCATTACCAAGTTCCATCTACTCACACTTCTATATGCATTATTTTTGGCGCTACCAATGAAATTTCTAGCGTTACTGTTCGGTGTATACCAACTAATGTAGTTTTGGAATAAAATCTGTATACGTCAGATATTTAATTTTATTACGTGGGTGCCAACGGGATCATAAACCTGGTCTTTATACTACATGGCCTATGGTACTGTAATTGTAAGTAAGGCCAAAACTGCGAGTTGGCACGGATGTTTGACCGACCATTGGAGACTTTGCAATTCAGAAAACATGTCAACTATTTCGATAATGTTTGACCGACCATTGGAGACTTTGCAATTCAGAAAACATGTCAACTATTTCGATAAAAAAAAACAACATAAAAGTGTAACAAATAAACTAGAAAACCCATATAATATATAAAAAGCTATGAATTTATTTAATATATGAGATGTTGATGAGTAAAATAAATAAAATAAGTAATATTAATAACTAAAATAATAAATATATTGCTTTATTAAAATAGATTAAAACAAATCCCTAATGCCATGATCATGGCTAACGCCTATATATACCCCATATATATTACTCATAAATATATTACTTATATACCGCATATATCTAATACGGAGGATGGAAAAAAAGGCTATTTAATAGAATGGTTCGTAATGAGAGGAACAGGATTTCGTGCAAGCTGCGTAACATCGCAGACTTAGGTACCGCATACTAATAGCATGTTGCATAATGAAATGAAACCTGCAATCTAAAACTGAAATCATAGCAACAGTTTGGTTGTGTACGTACCTTCAAACTATAGGTTAATTTTCGGGCCTTATGATGCCATATTTTGATTACCATAATGTTTGATATTGAAGTCTTTCTGTTCCAACATGAAATGTCAACTGGACAATTCACATCAGCTTGTTAATACAACAGTTTATTCTCATTGTCCAACATTGCTTGCAAAACGCAATTTTTTATTTCCAGTCCTCTCACGAGACTTGTAAAGACAAAGGTATAGGAAGCAAATGTGACACCTTGGTTGTTTTGATCGTGAGTGCATAACGGAGAAAAAGCTTTAGAGCCTGCAAATGGCACAGTCGGGGTAGATTATATACATCAAAAAAGATTATATGGAAGTGGTTTTAGCGTCAAACAGTCATTCTAAGGGATCCAATTACAATTAATTACACCACTAGTTGATTGGTTGATTACCTGGGCTTATCTGGGTTTCTTTAATTTAATATACAATTATTTTCAATACTATCTAGCAGTTTTCGTACATATCACCCAGATTGCTTTCTTTTATACATTCCATGGCGTTCATGTCTTTCTCTTGACAAAGAAAATGCTGGGAATTTTCCAAAGTAAAATATGTTTATTCGGAAGAGGCGAGACCAATTTAGTGGGGGTGATCATAGCTTTGGAAGTAATCAGCCGCTACAGTGACGCATAATAGGCGGGTGTCACCAGTTCGATGGGACATATTATAGATACCTCTTCTACACAGTGTATCTCATGGATTTGTTTAAAATGGTATGGCGTGGGTAAACTGATGGAGAGTCTCACAGAGATTCGAGATTCAGATTGGGAGAAGGGATGCCAATTGCCGCAATGATAGGCTTTGTTTAAAAGGGTATGCCCTAAAACTGATGGAGAGAGTCGCACAAGATTCAAATTAAGAGAATGGACGCTAATTGTAGCATTCCTAGAGCCTTCAGTTCATTACCGAATCCTGCTTCAATAAATGGATTGCGAACAATGAGTAGTACATGAAGGCGATAGTGAGCAAAATGTGTATCACGTCTGCCAACACACAGAGATTGGAATCGCCATTACAGACTACAAGGGGCTTCGCGAACCTTTACCACCTTAGCCACGATCGCGTTGATAATCTGGAGGCGATAATCCCCTGTCCTTATGATAATTCGCGTAATGGGTCAGATAAGTCGCATATTGAAGCAGGATAAGCCGCATATTTAAGGCTAGATAATCGCATATCATTTGATAATGAGCTTATACAATGCAAATAACTCGCATATCGCATAATAATTTACAAATGCGCCTCACCTAATTCGCATTTCGTGTATTTTGCTTATATAATATCGCGAGTAACCAGTGTTATGCGATTTATGTCGTTTAGATACGCGGTTATATAAGTTAAATATACTTCTTATCAAGCTCATATACCATTTTTCTCCGCGGAATATGACAAATACGCGAGTTATCTTCTTCGGGTATCCAAATTATCTAGGCGTAATATACCACTTATCTACGCAATTTATAAGTTATATCCTCACATTATATGAGTTATCTACACAATTCGTGGATCTGACATGTGACTTATCAACGGTAACATGGTTTCTTAGGTATGCGAAATATCTTGGTCGACCCGGTTTGGTTGGTCAGCTTTAGATATGCGAGGAAGACTGGAGAAATTGCAAAGATTTAGAAAGGCTATTGTCATTTCCAGAATTTGAATAATGATGGGCGCATCAGGGCCAACTTTAGGGATCAAACGCTCGATATCTCCTTGCCTTCGCTTCACAACTCCGAACAAGAGAAGCAGGAGGCGATCCCTGACACAGTCAAAACAAGATTCAATTCAGGAACAATCTAGGGCGTTAGAGCGCAAGGCGTCCGGAGGAGATTACACAAAATGATGAAAATGCAAAAGGAATTGGTGGAAGGGAGAAAAACAGAAGCGGTGGCTAAGCTTGGCCAAGATTCTTCTCCTGGGAAAAGGCGCTGGCGGGCAGTATGTCCAAACGCTGGTGGTTGAGAGCAATCTCAATTTTATAGAAGCGAAATCAAAGCATGCCGAGGAAGGAGAAGCGGATGATGCAGAAGAAGAAACCACTGAAAACAACGAAGATCCAGACAAACAATTTCAAATTTTCCTTTCACAGCATCGACTGTAGTAGTTTAGACCTCTTTCACATATTATGGCTCCCACGAAAATTCGGAAAGCTTTATATATATATATACAAGTCTCAGAAAGTAAAGAACGTTTAGTTCAGAGTTATGTGCGTGGCATTAGGAGGATGCTTTTCAACTCGATTTTTATCTCTGCCCTCGACAGAACCAGAGCAATATTCATGTCTCTGCTAATAAACTTTAACCACTCTAGGTCGCCTAGTATTTCAATATAAAAAAAAATTAAGACATGGCATTGGAGGAAGTGGTTTGAAAAATCTAATGTGACGGTCACCACTCGAGCACGATTAGATTTAAAAGGAGTTATTCTTTACTGTTCTGAATCTTACTGTCTTAAATTAACCGAACGGCTTTTCAACTTCACAGATGAATTTAGGGTAAAAGAGGTGTCAAATTTTAAAACCCTAAATATTGTATAATTAAACAAGTTAAAAATGAAAAACCAAAAATTATAGAAACGAATTTTTCTCTGATCAGTCCATCAAAATTCAAATCATTATTTGATGTTATATTTTAATTTAAGGAATTTAGAATCATAATTTTATTGGGTATTTAAACTATTGTTTAAATTAAGTTTAAATTAAAAATTTACAAAATATTATTAAAAAATTATTGTGTTATTTATCATAAAATATTTATAAAAATTTAATTAATAAAAAATAAATTTACTTAGAAAAGGATTAATTAATGAAAATTAGATTTACTCGTCAATTATGATAAACCATGATCAAGCACAATGGTCAACCAAGACCACTATGGTTATAATGGCTACACATAGTCAACCATGGTAAGCCATGATCAACCATGGTTAGATATAATCAACCATGATCAATGGTAATGGTCAATCAAAATCTCTAGGGTTAGAATCATCTAACTTGGTTAACCATGATCAACCACCCTAAACGAACTTCAAGCATGGTCAACAATGGTCAATTAACTGTAATGGTCAATGGACATCAACTTGGTCACCCATGATGAACCATGCTAGCATATTGCCGTCAACCAAGACTTGTATGGTTGAATATGGTATGGGATAGTGGTAAATCAACATATCTATAGTCAGCCACAATGATCATTCAACATATCTATGGTTAGCATGGTGCAAAATGGTTAATCAACATCTCTATGGTTGAAGATGGTAAATCAACATCTTTATGGTCAACCATGATTAACCATGGCTTATTTGTGATTAACCTTGACGAACAATAATGGTCAGTCAATATATCTATTGTTAGGCTAGTTTAGCATGGTCAACGAAAATCTATAAAGTTGAACAATGTCAACCATAATGATAAGAAAATGTCCCTTTGGTCAGTCATGATCAACCATGGTCAGCCATGATCAACCATGGTCAACCACAATCAACCCATGGTTAGTGCTCAACCACAATCAACCCATGGTTGGATATCATCAAATTATCTTTAAGCAAATCAGTGTTTTTTTTTTTTAAATCCAAATTTAACCCAATATGGCTTCCATTTAACATAAGGATGTCTCAAAGAAGATTTTATTGGTTTTTTTTTTCAAACTTGTGTGTCATATTCTATTTGAAACAATTTACTAATTAGCAACGTAAATAGGTAAATGTAATTACTCAATTTAAAGATGAAAATAAGATAGATAGATAGATAGATAGATAGATGGATAGATATATAACTTTTATTGTTATTTTTAAATAGTTTTTAAAATTTTTCAAGTATTTTGTGATTATCTCGAACTAAATTTGTGCATAATTTAGTAATTTACTTATTACTTTTAATTTAACACCTTTTTTTTTAATTTAAAATAAATATTTATTATAATATTTTTATTACTAGTTGGTATAATATTTTAAGTTGTTTTTGGGCGTGGAGTTGTTTTGGGGCTCGTCTTCCTTAGATGTAAGGGAAGGAGTTAACATCACAAGACCCAGAGGCATCTCGCAGGAGTGAAAGCCTACCCCCTTACGAACCACCAACTCGTTATTCCACATGAGGTTGTTTTCCTTGAATGGTTGGGATGAGTCAGTTATTCCACATGGCCTGATTTTTTTCCTTGAATATCGATGATGAGTAAGGTTATTCTAGGTGCCCTGGTTTTCCTTAAAAAATGGTGATGAGTGAGGGTGCCTTGGTTTTCCTTAAATATGGTGATGAGTCAGGCTACAACGAGAGATGGTTATCCTCACTACTAGTTTCACAACTAGGTTATGATAGGTTTTCCCACCGTGTGAAAAAAATATATCTTAAGTTGTTTAATTCATTTTTATTTCTAAATTCAAGTGGTAAATTTTTACTTTTCTCTATAAATTAGAATGTAGTAAATTTTTATCCCTTTTATTATAAAAAAGCATACCCAGTAATTATTTTGAACTTTTAAAACTAATTTATAATCTATTTTTATCATATATTTATCCATGATTTCAAAGGATTCAATATACTCCACTACCTTTAAAATTTACTTATTATAATTCAAAACCGATATCAGTGTATACCTTTTAAATACCTTGACTTTATTGAGAGTGAAATGGTACAATAATGGAGATCCTATTAACTCTTATTGTTTCTAGAGTGAGTAATAGTTGTTAAGGAATAAGGTTACACATTCCTTAGCTAGTCTCTGTGAGTTACTAAATCCACAACATATCGTGGCATAGTAAAAATGTCTTACTCTTTTTAATTTTGTGGCATAGTAAAAATGTATTACTCTTTTTAAATTTGGATATGGTAGGAGTTCTAGTAGATGAGAACAAAATATTTTCACCTTTCATGATAGTACTCAATGTACCTCCATACAATCATCACTGTGTGGATATAACCATATAGTGATAATAAATTTTGACAATTCTTTCCTACTTCTATCATCCTAGAGATGTCGAAACACAGTGAACAAGCATAGGAAATTCCTATAGTGGTTCCCATGCATTGATGGTTTTTCCTGCATGGATTTCCCTTCAGCCTATGAAGTTAACAACATTTTGGAAATCCTTTTGTTTTGGGGGGCATTAAATAGTAATAGGTTTACATTAGTATGAGAGAAAACACCTCTAGCCAAATTAGTTTTCGGTGGAGGAGCTATCCCACCCCGAGCATCATTCAACTCACCTTTATTGGAAACGCTTTCTTTGTTTGATTTTTCTATGTTAATGAACAATCCCATTAAGAGTAACCCAACATGGCCATGTGTCCTACATAAAATGCCAATAGACATTCCTAAGTTTGCTACTAATCTCGAAGAAGATCATGGAACCCATATACCAGTTATAACTTATGGTGCTCATCCAACTCATTCATGTATGGTAGCATAAGGTTTCGCTTATTCTGGTGGACTCTTACCAAAGGTGCTTCCAAATGGTACATTGAATTTAAGTTCAACACTTATGATAATTTCACATCTTTAGCATAGGATTTTGTCAATCACTTTCAATTCCATGTTAGGTAAGCGATTAGAGGAAGGATTCTCACCAATTTCTATCAAGATAACTCCACTCACACATATTATAATATTCATGATCGTAGAACAAGATGAAGTCTCTTTGGAACCAAGTTCCTTAATGAATTCTTGCGTGAGTGGTTCATACAGTCCTTCATGCCTAGGATTATTGAAGATGTAGCCATGGTAGGAGCCCAAATTGAGGAGTAATGCATCATACCATGCCCATAAGCTTGACTTGTTATATTCTCAAGTAGGTACCTTATATGAGATCATTCCTAATTCTCCTCATCATCGACTGATCCTGTGAATGACAAACCAAGAACCCATGCCTATCATGTAGTGGGGAACATCTCTTCTCAAAGCATTGGTGAGCTAGCCTTTCAAATGGTTCAAATGAGTATATAGTCTAGTACCCTAGCTAGAAAGCCTCATACTCAGACTCCTAATTCTCTTGTACCCACCTTTTTGGTCAAGTCAATTGAGTCCACATCAACAACAAACCTTTACAAATTAGGAGGTAAAAGGAAAGAGAATAAATCTAAACCTTTGAATGAGGAAAAAGGAGCATCACAAACCCAAGATAATGTTGTGGGTGTCTCAAAAGAGAATGAGAGGAAAAATGATTTTCCTTGTAAGGATTTGGGAAAGACCATCTCACACATTAGTGCCTATCTATAGATGAGATTCATCGACATTTCTTCCATCAATGTGTTTCTCGTCAACGTGTTAATATGACAAGTCATTTTGAAGCCTAGTATCAACACATGGTTATTAACCTTCCACAATTTCACCAAGTGCGAAGTGGGGAAGACACTTCCAATAATTCTCATATGACTTAGATAGATCCACTAATCTGTGCATCAATCCTTCTCTTGAGGAAATTAGAATTTTTGGAGAAATGGCAGATGTTGATCACGTGTTGAGTGCTTCTCATGGCATTAAACTTAATTCTCACTCCCTTTATATGATTCAAATGGGCCCATATATCCCTAGATAATTCCTTTCTTGAGGATATAAGCACGTTTGGTGAAATGGTTCTTGTTGAACTTAAGTTGAGTTCTTACCATTATGTCTAACTTGATCCTTATTCCAATGCATGTGATTCTAACAAGTCCACTAATCCTTGGATACTTTCCTCATATGTTTGGTAAAATGGGCCCTACCGAATTTGAATTGATATATTCCCATGATGTTGAAATTGACCTTTACTCCTCACCCTACTAGGATGTTAATCATTCTTGTTCATGTGACTTCATTGATACTTTTATGCATTTTCATGAAACCATCATGGAAGATATGATGATATCTAATCAACCTATGGAAGAATCACCTCATCCTTTGTCCTTTCTCCATTGTTCGAAGCACTTGAATGATGACTTGCACTTCCTCGTTTCTTCATGAAATTTCTATTGGATGAAATATCCCAACAAAACCCATGACACGCCTTTTGAAGGAAATCTTGAAAATGCTTCTCTTGATATTCCCATCAATGCTTCTAAGAAACTTTTGACTGTGAAAAACTTTATGATTCTAGAAAATTTTCCTCCTCATCAGCTCAGTACTTACATTACTCTTTTCCCCATCATTTATTCAATTCTTCCTTCCTCTAATGAAATTATTATTGGTATTATCCCCATATTGTAGAAAAATTCCCCCACGCTCAGTGCATTTATCTAGTTTATTTGATGGAATGGATTTCTAGAATCATTCCAGTTATGAAAATCAAGGGTTTTTCATGTCTGTGTTGATTATTGGGATCTGTGTAAGAATAAAAAAGGTAATCTCCATATTTTCCTCTACCATATGAATTTTACCTCATGTATCTCTCACATGGGTAGCCAAAATTGTTCTTGTGATAAAGAAACACAATAGTTGTCACATTTGTGTAGAATTTAGACCATCTACTTGTACAAAGTTCAATGATCCTGGTAGGGAAATTGTTGCAAAGCCCCTCGATATGCTATCTCCTTAGAAACACTATGTCTAATCCTCTTGAAATGGTTCGTTATATATGTATTTAGTATAGCTTTTAATTCTGCACAAGATATATATTTTTTACCTTTAGGAATTTATCAATATTATTTATTTTCAAACAATGTTTGAGCTAATAAGATCTCCTATACTAACATTCACTACTCTCTTTATTTTCTCTATGCGTATGCATGCCCCTTGTCCTTCAAGGGTGATTAAATTCCTATTGAATGCGAACTCCCATGTATGCTTGTGTTATACTTGACGACATCAACGATTAACTATGATAAGTCATACCCTACCAAACATACGTGGGATTCAACATTTAACTTTTTGTATGGGTCCATATTAATGGACAATTATTTCAAATTTTTCCTTTCTTATCCTTTTCCTCCTATTATTTTTGCAATAAATAAGTCTTAACTAAAATATTTAAGTGTTTTTTGCTTGTTAATAATATCTTTATTCCCAATTATCTCAACTTTCTTGAGGTAAATCCTTCATCTTTATTCCAAGTTGGAGATTCTTGGAGGAATCTAGATGTGCACAAATCACTAGCACTTCTATCGAAATCCCATCCTTGTTTATACAATGTCCTCTCCTTCCTCTACTAACTCATTATATTCATCATGGCAACACATGTGTGCTCAACAAGAAATCTTCTTCAGAGATCCTAAGTCCTTCTTTGGAAAATTTAATCCTCACTCCCAACTCTTCAACATTTTTTTCTTAGTAATGTCCTACTGGAACTACATTTTTTTTAGCAATATCTAACTTATAAATCCAATTTTTTTGAGTTATTTATCTCACAAAAAATTCCATGTGGTCATTCTCTAGTCAGAGGTTCCTTCTATGATGTCCAAATTTTGAATTTAAGCCTTGTTAAAACCTTTACACTAGAATGTTATTTATCGTCTCACCACATATATTCCAACCACACAATATGTTTTATGCATGAATTAAATTGTTGGATCAGCCCTTGATAATCACATAAGTTTGAATAGTATAGAGGAGTTATTCCTCCTTTCTCCCCACACTATACATAACAATCTTTAAAACAATTGCTTAATTACTTTTATTACGTGCCCAAATGTTTCCTCTTTTTTGAAGTTGTAGTCATTAAGAACCCTTTAAAGTCTAACTATAAGTATTTCAATACATGTAGCACCTACCAAGCCAAATTATTAAAACTAGAATTCTACTCATAAAACACTTATATATAGAAATAACGGAGGAACAAAGAGTGTAAAATTCCACATGTAAGGAAAAGTAAGCCACATAGAAAAATAGACACAAATATCTAGAAGATAAATTAAGGCATTGAAGACTCTTTTATCAATTTGAAATAGAATTGCATGCATGGATGTTTCTCGGTGATATCTCCATTTCAAACAAATATATCAAAATAGAACTAAGATGTTTTAGTTGTAGGATGCTAATTGGCCCTAGTTTTGAAGTGGCTTACAACATGCAAAAATTCACTATACTACATCTTTATTCGAAATAGATTATTCCCTCTTATATAGGTTTCACAACATAATTCCACAACTTCCCCATGGTAATATAATTATTTTACAATAAATAATTTCATAAAAATATTTTTTTATCATTAAATTTTATAGAATGAGTAAATAAAACCTATATTTTTTTATTGTTTTTTGAAGATAAATTAATAAATATATAAGAATAATATTTTTGTAATTATGATAATTATCTCTTTTTATAAAATGTCATATTTTGTAAGAAAATGTTATTTATTTTCTTCATTGGTAAAAGTTTACTCTTTCCTTATTGAATTATAGCACTAATTTTTAATTTACAATATGATGTTAGTAATAATAAATAATGACCAAGAACATTGTTGGTTGTTCATAAGTTATCTACATTTAATTTTGAAATTTACTTTTATCCTATATATGAAGAGGCCTTTACTTTTATCCTATATACGAAGAAAAAGATTGGGACAACTCATAGAATGGAATTAACATTCTCAATGTGCGTGTCACCATCCTACCTTTTTCTATGTACATAATAGTTTTTTTTTTAATTTTCTTTTCATACTTATTTATTAAAATCAAAATTGAACCATTTTCCTCTTAGAATTCTTCTTCTTAATTTCTTGTTTAAGAAAATCAAGAAGAGGCATGATAATTGTAGTGTTAGGTTTTGGATAGGAAAATTCAAGTGTTGGACTTTGTGAGTGGATAAAAGATATTTTTTTTCTTGTTTTGTTGGCCTTCTTCACATAATTTGCTTGTACAAAGCCATATGACTCCATGTAGATGTCATGGCTTTGCAATTTCTATGATTCCTATGAGTTTTGAAGGTGGTGTGAAATGTTTTAAGAGCACAATCAATTGATCATTTACGGGAGTATGATAGAACAATTTGTAAGTTACAATGATGGTGATGGAGATGGGTATGCTAATGTCAATTTCATTTCCTTGACGTATGACACTGAAGGTATGCAATGAATTCCTACCAAATTGAATTATCTTAACATTGTTGAGGCAAGCCTATTTTAACATCATTTTTTTAAGTGTAGTTTAGAATTGTTGTCCTAGAAAATTATAACCTATTTAATTCTTGGTAATTACATGTGTACACCAAAATAAAATTGTAGGTCCACTGGAGAAATACCCTCCCCACATGAATCCATAAATTGAATAGACTATTAAATCAATCAACCTCCTTGACAATTCAGATAACATGTTCAATAAGCAGTCCCACTTATCTCTCACACCTTGCTATCACATACAACCAATTTTTCTAAGAGTGGAGGGCTATGATTGCCACTCTAGTTATCTGGATGATGATGCCAATTCTGTTTGTAACTCGCCAATCAAACTATCTATTAAATGATGCCAATTCTATTTGCAGTGGAAGGCTTGGATTATCTCTCATATGTGGAAAGATACTCTAGATTTTTTCAAAGCTACACAACAAAAGCACAATCCATGTTGTCAAACCAAACCAAAATACTCTAGTTTTTTTTCACAGCTACACAACAAAAGCACAATCCATGTCATTCAACCAAACCAAAAATAGTAATAAAAGCACAATCTATGTCATCTAAGTAAAAATAGTGATAAAAGCACAATCCATGTCCTCCAACCAAAAATAGTGATAAAAGCACAATCTATGTCATCCACCAAAAATTAGTAATAAAAGCACAATCCATGTCATCCAATCAAAAATATAATCCACTATAGTGTTGGCTAATTTTTTTAAAATAGAAGCATGTAGATATAAAAAAGGGTCAAAACTGCTTTTCATGTCATCACAGTGACATTTTCATATCCTAGTTTAGGAATTAAATAACTGAACCTACTTATAATAATCAAAGCGCCCTCAGAATCTTGAAATAACCTATGTCAATTTTCTCCTTTAATAGGCATCACTATGTGTTAGTTATTCTATATGTTAGTCTTCTCATCTCATAGGCATCACTATGAGTTAGTTATCCTATATCTCAGTTTTCTCCTCCAATCAACACTAAGAGTTATCCTATGTTAGTGTTATACTATGGGTGTTTCCACCTAATGGTCAATTCCTAAACTTCTATTTGTTAAACCACTCACATTTTTATAATCTACAAAACAATGAGGTACATGGCAATGACTTGAGGAATGTTAAGATGAGCTTGTGTCAACACTCTTTGACACATATCTAAACACCATTTTTCAAAATATCAAGTTGTTTTCTTTACCCCTTTGCTCAAGTAGCATTGTTCTCTTCTCATGTTCCTACCTTTCTTTCCTTTTTAACAAAGATATCTACTAATTTTGCTATGAAATTAGTTAAAAATCTCAATGATTCTCTTACTACTCCATTTTTAATTCTTTTTCGTGAGCCTCTATAATTCGTTCTTTCCTTTTCCACATTTGCTCAAAATGTGATTTACTAGTTTCTTAATTCCAAAAGCACATATTCCTATATGTTGATGAATTATTCAAGCCCTAATACAATTGAAAAAATTGAATTAAATTCTTGACTATCACAAGTATAATATTTCATCCAAGGCATCCAATATTCGAATATGATAACTTCTTAGAGCCTATCATAGCTCTGATACCAAAATGAAATGGACCCACTCGCAATAATATTGTTTATGCATGCGCACAAGTGTGCCATTGACTTGCAAAAAACAGTGGTCTCACAAGCAAGCACGGGGGCAGAGGAGGTCCTACCAAATGAATCTCATGGGTGGGTGGAAAAAGGTAATAGACAACGAAGGTGAAACTTAACCCAAGAGCTTATTTATCTTTCTTGGAAAGTACAGATATGTGAAAATACTCTTGGATCAAACTTGTTGACCTGAAAACTTAGTCATGTTTTATAAAATTCGAACATGCATTCGCAACTTCTTTAAGAGGAAAAAATAGAATAACTAAAGTGGTAATGATAACCCTAGACTCATAAGAGTAATTGAAATTGTCGTAGTAGGCTAGGGCATGAAAACAATATTACTGGTGGATCTGTAATGAATAAAAATGCAATGTTATTTTCTTCTAAGAACAGTGTGAGTAGTAAATCTATAACGATTAAATTATATTGGAACCTTTGTACTAATTATTGTGTAATAGTGAAGAAACAATAAAAATAATATTAACCTGAATGCCACCTGTAGCTACGGACTGGTGGAGTAAGCTGAATGGCTTAACTTGTAAGTTGAGAGACACCAGAACATGTGAACCTTAGTTTTCCAAGATGGGACACTTGTGTGAGTCCGAGTGAAAAAGAAATGATTTAATGTGTGAGGAACAAACTAAGCCATAGGTTGGGGAACCCAGACAATGTAGAAAATTCAACTAAGTTATATTATTCTTCTAATGAAAATTAAGTAGCAGCCTAGACTCCTAACGAGAAACCCTGAAGAAACCTCCAGGCTTAAGCAGGAGTGGCATTCGGGGAATGAAACTCTAACAAAACCCTGACAAGGATTAAATCCCATGAGGTTCGTTAGTAAAAGCGGAGCGATATTAAGAGAAAATAAATAGCAGAAGATCTATTCATCAAATAGTAAACCCTACCCATTTCCTAAGTTATAAACTCATCAACTATAAAAACAAAATAACCTTCAAACAGAGACGCATTTTCACAAGTGAAAATGATCTCAAAAACTTATCAGTACGCAAGGTTTTACAGCAAAAGGAAATCATAATATTCTACACTTAGTAAATCAAGAATAACAATGTTCAAACAATATCCAGAGAAATGCTTACAAGTCAATTTAAGTAATAGAGAATGCAACCTATGTGTAAAATTCAGAATAAGACTTTTGTAGAAGGAAACAAGATAATATTTATGACTTCAAGAAACCATAAATAAATTAATAATAAAACTATGATTAAGGCTATAAAATGTCCACAGCTTCCATACAAAGTCCATTAGAAAAAAAACATATAACTTATACAGAATGTCTACAAGGGTCGAGGCTGCTTGACAAGTCTCACTTCTAGAAAGGAGATTAAAAATACCAATAATTTACTGACAAGGAAATTACCAAGCTCTCGGCTAGAAATACATAACTACAACACTGTAGCCAAGAGAGCAACCTGAGTAGCAGGTCTGCAAAGAAGATTCGTAAGGGTTTAGTGAGGCTTTAGAAGAATCTTCCCCTCTGAGCATCCATATAAAACAAACAATAGAACGAAGCAGAGCACTCATAACTCTATGAAAGCAAAAAGAAACTGTCATATACCAAATGGGAAACACCTCATACCATTTCTTACCCAGAAAAATTTTGTACTAGTGAATGCTAGATTCCACAAATGTCAAGGGATGGTAGCATAGAATTTCTCGCATTCAAACCCGTTAAACACTAAGAACATGGGAAAGGAAAGTGATTAGTATCATACAACCTAGTGTTGAAGAGAAATAAGGATAAGAAAAAAATAAAACATGATATTTAAGAGAATTATACCACCGAGATTGAATTGGGAGAATTCAACCGCTTACTGTTAAAAAAGTAGCTCCATCTTTCATGGTTGGCCCCTGAGAAAGATTTCCTTATACTTCCAAAGAATCGGACAGAGGTGGTAGGAGTAAATCTTGAACAAGCGCCAAGAGTTTGGGGAAACGAATGAGCCAAATTCCAACAACCCTGAATTGGTAAATTTTCCGAACAGATCATAGCCCTTAGATCAAAGAGCTGAGCACACCACCATTGATGGAAGGGAAAATCTCGAGGCATCCAGCTAAGGGTGGGTGGCCTGCTCGTGCCACAAAGCCATGGCAAAGCTAGAGTGAATGTTAAAAAAAAAAGCAAGCGAACAGTCCAGAGATAGTTAAGCCTTGGTTAAAAATAAATTCATCACATCAGTTAGTTATGGGTGTTTAATACAGGTATAATACAAATGGATAAGTGTTCCTTATAGCACGGATTATGTGTACAATAGTCGTATTAAAATATCAGGGTAAAGATTGAACAGTAAGATTTAAACTCGGACCAAAACCCAAGTAATAAATTTGTCGGAATAGTATTTTAATTTTCCAAGCAAAGTTTCCCTGGTTTCATTTGTTTTTATTTATTTTTATTGCTATATTTAATCCAGTTTTTATTGATTAATGTTTAAGATGGAGGTATGAAAATTTTGAATCTAATACACAATATAAATAGATGGTACTTTTAACAATAGGTGATATTTTATGTTAAAAATGGAAAATATTTTGATTTAAATTTCCTTACTACATTTGTTATGACAAAAAAAGAAATTGGTTGACTTAGGGTTTTTATTTTATCTTTCAAACACAAAACACAACTTACTATCTATAGTGTTGTTTTGTTTTTGTTTTTTTTCTAAAATATAATAGGAAACCTATTTTAGGTCATTTAATTTGTTTTGTTTTTAAGATTTAAAATAAAAATTATTTGATTTGTGATTTCACATTGATCTTTATTGTAAAAAAATATATAGGTTATTTATAGTGATGTAAAATTAAAATTCTTGTAATTGGGTATGAATTTTATTTGTGATGAGGGAAATTAATGGTGACTATGTAATCTATTCATGTGATCTTAGTTAATCATTAATATTAAATATTTTATTTTTTTCCTCTTTTCATGATCATTTTATAGTTCTTCCATTTAGGAGATAACAATTAATCAAATTAATTTAATGAGGAAATTAATATTATTAAAATAAAACTAATGACACAATAGTTAATGTGAAGCTTCTATAGGTTCTAAGTGTTTTAATCTAGCTCAAATAGCATATGTAATGATATAAAATGGAAACACATAAAATATTTACTTATAATAATGTTAGTACTATAAATAAACAGAATGAAATTATATCTAATTATTTTTTCATTTTATGTTTTTTTTAGGAGGAGGAGGGGGGGATGAGATGGAAGAGGAGAAATAGGCAGAGGTTGAGGAGGAAGCGTAGGAGTTTGGGGAGGGACAAGAGGATGGGAAAAAGGGGGAGGAAGGGGGGAAAGGAGGTAGGGGAGGAGGTGGAGGGGGAGGAGGAGGAGGAAGAGGAGATGGGGGAGGAGGTGGAATAGGTAAACAGGGAGGAAAAGGAGGGTTGGGAGGGGGAGGAAGTGGAGGAGGCTGTCAGTGGGAGAGGAGCTGGAAGAGGTTGAGTGGCACGACAAGGACGAGGAGGTAGTAGGGGAGGGGGTGAATGCGGATGAGGAGCAAGGGAGGGAGAGGTGAGAGTAGGGGGAGGATGTGGGGAGAGAGAAGAAGGTGGAGTTAGGGCAATGGGGAGGAGGTAGAAGGGGGGAGCCAAAGGTGAAGGCGGGAGAGGGGGGAGGAAGGAACAAATATGGAGGTGGGTGAGGAGGGAGGGAGATGCAAGGGAGGAGTGTGTGGGCAAGCTAGAGGAGGAGGAGGAGGTTGGGGGTTAAGGGGACAAGAGGAGAGTTGAGGGGAGAAACAGGGGGCTGATGGGGGTCGAGGCAGGAGGAGGGGGAGGAGGACAGGGTGGGGTGAAGGGGGCAGGAGGAGGAAGGCGGTGGGAAAGGAGGAAACAGAGGTGCATGGAAAAAGGAGGGAAGGTGGGGGATGGAATGGAGGAGTGGTGCAAGGTGGAGGGGGGAGGAGGAGGCTTTGGGGGGGGAAGGGATGGTGGGCGGAAGGAGGAAGACAAAAAAGGGGAGCGAGGAGCGTTTGGGAAGGTGTAGGATAAGAGGAGGGAATAGGAGGAGGAGGAGGAGGCTAGGGAGTAGGGTGCGGGGCAAGAGGAGGAGGAGAAGGCTTGGGGACATGGGGGGGCAGAGGAGGAGGAGAAGGCAAAAGGGGGGGAGGTAGAAGTGGAAGTGGGAGAGGCGAGAGGAGGCAAAAAAGGTCGCGACGAGGGAGATGGGAGGAGGATGCAAGGGATGAATGGGTGGGCAAGATGGAGGAGGAGGAGGCTAAGGGGTGGCGGGGTGGGAGGAGGCTGGGGGCTCAGCAGGAGGGCAGGAGTAGAAGGAGGAGGCTGGAGGGGGCCAAGAGTAGGTGGATAGAGGGAGGGATGTGAGGATGAGGAGGACTGCAAGGGAGAGGTAGAGAAGGAGGAGGAGGGGGAGGAAGAGGAGTTTTAAGATGTGAAAGTGTTGGGGAAGGAGGAGGATAGACAAGAGGAGGGGATGGATTGTTAGAGGAGGGGGAAGATGTGGAGGTGAAGGAGGGGTGGGAGGACGTGGTGGTGAGGGAGGAATTGGAGGGGGAAGAGAGGGAGCGAGAGGGGGAGGAGAGAGAGGAAGAGTGGGATGGAGGTGGAGGAGTAGGGATTGAACACTGGAATTAATGCATAAATGATATTGTTTGGTTGGAATGTATATGTGTAGGGGTTAAATAACGATTTGGTAAAAAGTATTTAACATGGTGTTGATTCAAAATTTAGACATCATGGAATGTAGCTCTAACCAATGAATGACCAGATGGAATTCTAAAATGGCATTGAGTGTGGATGGAATTTGAAGAATAAAGACTTGAGAATATGTGAAGAATATTTCCTGGTGAGCACTCATGTGCAATTAGGAAAAAGAGAATGATCTAGTTTAGAAAGGAGTGGATATTGTAGAAGCAATGATTGTCTGTACAGAGAATCGTAAGGTCTTCCTTCATATCTATCTTTGTCAGAGAATCTCTGACTTGGAATAAAGAAGAATGATTTACCTTATGATAGGTGGGATAACAGGGAAGAAAGGTACCACTAAGGGACATATATATGCTCAAATATTTATCTTTAGAGCTAGTTGTCCTATCAGTAATAGGAGGAAAAGAACAACAATGAAATAATTTGAAACAATTATGTATCAATTTAGACACATACAAAGAATAAAATGGTGAGTCACACATATGTTTGGTAGGGTACTAAATGATCTTATTTAATGCTTGAAGTAGTAATGTGTAAGACAAGAAAGGTTGGGAGTTCTCATTCATTAGGAATTTAATAACCCTTGAAGGGGAAGGGACATGAGTATGTGGAGAGAAGCTAGAGAAAATAGTGAAGGATAGTATAAGAACTCTTAGTAGGACAACCATTGCTCCAAAGTCAATAACATTATAAATTCTTGAAGGTAACAAATATCCATCTTGTGGACAAATGTGAAGAAACTAGTGAACACGAGCATTAAATTATATCATAGATGATATATAAAATAATTAAGTGAGTAGAAATTAAGAAGAACGTGAGATATTTTTTAATAAAACTAAAATATGGAGAATAAAAATAAATAATAAATTTGAAGCTCATTGAAATTTGACATGTTGTGAGACTCTATGAGATTGTATTGATGGCAATCATCAAAGCTAAGGGTGTGTACTTTTCATGATATTTTGTTTTTGAAATGATGAAAGGAAATTTACGATGCATGGATCTTCAATCACTCAGAACAAAGAGTTGTTTACTTCCACCTTTATAAGATAAGTATGCACCCTCGTTATTTTTAGTTAAATCTTAATTTAAAACTAAAAACCTAAATTTGAAACTCATTTGGCCACTTTTAATTAATCCTTAATTTAAGTCTCAAAACCTCAATTTGAAACTCATTAGCGCATTATGTTAGTTATTCTTTAACACTATGTTAGTTATTCTTTAACAGGTGGATTGCATTGCAATTCTATTACATTACAATTTTGCAATAAGAGTTGTATGGTACATGGGCTAAAGTCTCATAGGAAACTTCACCTCAATCAAAAACTCAAAACCTAGATTTGAAACTCTTTCGTGCACTATGAGAGCTATTCTTTCACTATTGTTATGCATTGCAATTCTATTGCATTACAATTTTTCAAAAAGAGTTGTAGCGTACATTAGCTAAATTCTAATTAAAAAACTTCAACAAAAACCATTTGGAAAAAACATAAGACCATTGCTACATGTAGTTTTAACATTTCTATATGTAATTAAAAATACATATCAATAATAGTAAATATATATTTTTAGTATAAACTAAATTTTATAAAATCTATATAGAGTTTGAGAAATACAACATTCACTAATATTTACATATTCAATAAAAAAAATGAACCAAGGTTAATTGTGAATGTTGTGTGATAATTATATTAAAGCATAATATAACCTTAATTAATCACAAGTTGAAGCCATATAATATAATAACAAATGTTCTTAATTTTGGGAAAACTATAAGAACTTTTGTAAATATTGATCAATGGTTAAAGTTTTGATTTCATTTATACGGTTTATTTTTTTGTGATTTTTTAAATTAATTAATTTAATTTGTCTAAACTTTATTTTATATTAAATTTTATATTTAACCAACTTACAGTGTTCACAACAGATCCGCGTGGGGGAAAAATATATCTCAGGCAGAAGATTTCTTCTCACCTGCGGAATCCCCTACGTCAAGAGGCGGAAGACTCAAAAGACTCTGGCCCCAAGCTGCTCCAGAAATCTTCTAAAGATTCCTCTGCCTCCTTTCAGATTCAAATAGCACAGATCTCTGGCAAAACCGTCAGGCAATGGGTAAATCCAACAGATCTGGTACAGAATCTCAAAGCTAATCTGGAGCATAGGCTTGGGATTCCCTCAGCCCTTCAGAGACTTATCTTTCAAGGTAAACAGCTCGAAGATTCTCTTCCTCTCTCTTCTTACAGCTTAAAGAGAAACAACTCTCTAGTGTTCTCCTTTTGTTTGAGAGGAGGAGCTGCAGGGAAATCCTCTTCTGCTCCTCCAAACTCCTACAAAGCTGCAGTCCGCCCTGAGATGTCAGCAACCCCGAAACCTCCCAAACCCAAGCCCTTTTTTGGTTGACAAATTGGAGGAAGTTCCTTGTGTTGAGATCTCCTACCCTGACCTTGCAGACGACACCCAAAAATTCGCTGAAAGGGCCATCATGTGCAGATTCTATGGGCTCTGGCCGCGCTCTCAGGATCTTTATGACTGGATCAAGGACAACTGGACTGACCGTTGCAAGGTTTATTTCTGTGCTAAGGGATATTTTATAGTGTTGTTCGATGACCTCGAGCACTGCTACAACGCCCTGGACGAAGGCCCTTGGTTCATGGGTTCAGCTGGCCTCTTCCTAACTCCATGGTTTCCAGACTTTGACCCAGCTTCAGCAGTCATCACTAAAGCCCCTGTTTGGATCAGACTCCCAAATCTCCCAGTTCACCCATGGCGCACAGAAGTATATAGGCAAATAGGCAATGCCTTGGGTCACTTTGTAACAGGAGATTACGAGAGAGAGAGGCAAGGGCTCTATACATATGCCAGAGTTTGTGTGGAGCTTGATTTAAGCAAGGGATTGCTAGAATACATCATTCTCAAGATCAAGGACTCTGTCTGGACCCAGTATATAGAGTATGAAAACACTGCCTTCCGATGCCGCCATTGTTACCTAACAGGGCACCTGCATAACTCCTGTCCATCGCTGTCAGCAAGAACGAAAAGGGGCCTCTTCGCTCATTCCAAGCCCAAGCGGTGGGCTCCCTGTCCACCGCTGCCATCTGGAAACTCCAGCTCCCCAAGTATGGAAAAGGAAGAAAGCGAGTCAGAACCAGATCAGACACCTCAGCCGATGGATCTGCCCCCGGACAATATGGGGCACACCCATGTCACAGCTTTCTCCCAGAAACGCCCCCATGAGACTTCATCCTCCGAATCAGAGAAGGATTCCCCGGAGATAGAGAATTCCAGTCTTCAAGTTGTCCTAGCCCATTCTCCCCATGATGGCTGGACAAAAGTTAACAAAAAGAAAGGGAAAAAACATTGTGGTGCAGTTACTGACCCGCTGGGGTAATAGCCTGATAGTCAGTCTTTGCTTTCGAATCTTCTGTTATAGCTCTGAGATTGTATCCTTCCTCCGAGACCGAGGTTGATGAGTCCATCATTTCCGTTCTATCGGTCTCTTGCTCTTCCTATAGCTCTGTGTTTGTTTCTTTCCTCCAGGACCGAGGTTGATGAATCCATCATTTCCGGTCTGTGGGTTTTTTTACTTTTCCTGTGTGTACTATATTTTACTTAATAGATTTAGTCTTTACCGAGAAAAAAAAAATAATATTTGCTAAGAATTCTCAGACTGGGAGATATTTTCTACTTAATACTAGATATAATTTTTCCCCTTTGCTTTGATGTAATGAAGAATATAAGGGATGGCGGCTGGTGGAATGAAGAAAATAAGAGATGATGACTAGGGTGTGCATGGGCTACAAGAAATGAGGTGAAAGGAATTGGAATTTTCCACTTTCACCTTCATCTACTTTCCATTGGTGGTGAATCCCTCATTTAATCTTTACATCAAGTTATTTTTCCTTCCTGTCCATTGATTCTCTAATAGAAAAATACTTATCAAATTACTTCTCTTCAAATAGGTTTTTCAACTCCTTGTTGTCTAACTATTATACTAACTATTGTATTTTCTTCTTCAATAAAAATTCTAAGATGTGTTAATCAATACACAATTTTTTGAACTTCCAGAAAATGTGCAATGAGATTGACTAGAAGACAAAATATGTAATGAACTCTAATTTCCTATATGATAAAAAAATCGATTAACGAAAACTCATATAAAGCAACAACTTTCAAGTTCAAAAATATAGCCCACAAATAAAAATGTTCATTACTTAGTATAACATGTTACAAAATAAGTATCATTAAAGGATTTAACCTTCAAAAATGATAATACACTAAACAGTCTCCTGTCCTCCACTAATTACATGTATTTCTCCTCTAGCCTTTCCCTCAAAAGTATAATTTTGTTAATGGAATGTTGTTCCCATGACAAAAGATCCCGTAAAATGAACACATAGGAAGCTAGTGCATGTGTAATGTTTCCATACAAATACCCAAGTATAGCATATTTCCCTTTCCTAATAAATATTTTGAAATAAAATACAGGATAAATAGTGGATTCCCTAAAAAGTGAAGAAGCTTAGGTCATGTAAGAAAGTGAACTTGAAAGAAATCTTTTTTCCTTAAACCATTAGATGTATAAAAAAGTAATAATAGTTAAGAAAAATATGTGGAATACACAAAGAATAAACAAATCCATATATGATTCCTAATACCCTACATTTCTCAAGTAAACATAAACAAGAACAACATAAGTCTTCTTATTCAAGTAACAATGTTAACTTTAACCCAACACTTTTTAAATCAATGATAATTAGATGAAACCAATCATTCCCAAACAAATGGTTCATTGAACAATAATATGAGAACTATAAGTCTTGAAGGGGGTAATAAAACTTTTAAATGAAATAAACACAAAATTTTAATCTTTAAGAAATCTTTCAAATTCTTGGCCAAGGCATCAGATTTAAACGTTAAAGAAATTTAATGTAATTGAATGACTATATTAGTGCATTGAGGAAACCTTCCTAAAGGTATTACTTATCATTAGTAGTAGGATATCGTGTATGTGATGAGATATGTCCTCGATTCATGAGGCTGTAGATTTCATTTCCAACAATGGATAAGAGAGTGACAATTTAATGTTTTAATGTAAGTCATGAATTTTAAATTAAATTTCTTATCTCCACCTCCAACTCCATCACCTCCTCCTCCTCCTCTACCTCCACCTCCACCTCAACCTCCACCACCACATCCTCGTCCTCGTCCACATCCACCTCCTCCTCTCCTTGAGCTCCACCTCCACCACCTTTTACTCCTCCTCCTCCACCACCTCAACATCCCTGACCACCTACACCACCACCAGCTCCACCTCTTCTTCCTCCACTACCTCCACCACCTCAACCTTGACCCCCTCCTCCACCTCGACCTCCTCTTCCCCCACGTCAACTGCCACGTCCTCCACCACCTTCGCCTATGCCTATCCCTCCTCATCTACCTCCACTTCCTACACCAACACTTCATCCTCTTCATCCACCTCCACCACCACTTCATCTACATCTACCTCCAACTCCACCTTCATCTGCTCTGCCCCATCCTGCACCTCCACCTCCGCATCTACCACCACCTCAACCCCCTCCTCCTCCTCCTCCACCTCCAGCTCCTCCTCCTCCTAATACACCTCAACCTCCACCTCCTCCTACACCTCCAACTCCACATCCACCTCCTCCCCATCCTCCTCCTCCTCCACCACCTCCATCTTCTCCTCCTCCTCCATCTCCTCCACTGCCCCCTATATCTCCACCACCTCCTACTCCACCACCACCTCAACCTCCACCCTCTCATCCACCTCCTCCTTCTCCTCCTCCACCTCCACCTCCTCCACCTCCACAACCTCCTCCTCCATCTCCACCTCCACCTCCTCCTCCACAAACTCTCCCTCCTATTGTTCCTCCTCTTCTCGCTCTACCTACTCCTCCACAATGACCTCCATTTTTCATACCCTTCACACACAGTTGGGTATCAAGGATTCTGAGCTGCATTTGGTACTCAAATACCACAGCTGCCTACACAGGTACATCTAGGAAGATATGGAGTTTCTAAACATCTCCTTTCTCGGTACGACTTACTGATACGTTATCAAAATCAAACAGATTTTTAAACAAAAGAAGTGAGACTTTGGATCTGCAAATCCGATGACCAAAGGACAAAGGCAAGGCAGGGTGACCCAAGACAACCTATCGAAGCCGCACGAAAACAACAACACCACAAAGTCAAAGAACGACACAGGAAAGTGGTGTGAGCTCCATAAAAGCCCCGCTCACAACACAAGTGAGTGTCAGACCAAACAAAAGTTGGTGGCTAAGTTGAAAGCTTCTGAATCAGATGCATGTTTCGATCCTGAGTCAGAACCTAACAAGGGGAATGGAAAAGGGAAGAAGATCATTGAAGTGGAGCCCAGTGCCACTGTTTCCACCACCAGTATCCAAAAGGAGTCTGAAGATCTAGAGGAGGGGGAGCACCTTTTCCACTCACAAATGTGGGCGAAGGGTTCACCACTACAATTCATTGTCGATAGTGGCAGCCAAAAAAACCTCATTTCAGTAAAGGTTGTGAAGCCGTTGGGCCTACCGTCTACACCACACTCACAGTCATAAAGTATCTTGTGGCTTCACCAAGGATGAGATCTTCGATTTCGCGAGCAGTGTTACCTTCCCTACAACATCAAGTCGTTCACACATGAGGTATTGTGTGATGTTACACCTCTAGATATTTGGGATGTATTATTAGGCCGGCCATAATAATGTAGAAACAACCCCTTATATTATTTACGAAATACATAGAAAGATAAGGGAGAAGCTTGCCCACTTTTACAAGAAATTGAATGCAATTTGAACAATCTCTTAATGACACGTGCATTTGATGATGAGTTTAAAATAGAGTCAGCCAAGAAAATTTTGTGCTTACCTTCGAGGGATGAATCCACATTGATAGACATGATATTTTCAAGGGTTGCAGTGTTGTTCAAGCCCTTAGATTCAATGTCTACATAGTAGGAATAATCTGCGAGAATGGTTGCTGCATTGGGAGACGATGCGTTAAACAAATGATGTGATGAGCAACCTTGCAGCATAAGTCCATCACTCGATAATGGAACACAAAAGCCAATTCTAGAGCAAGCACCGGCCTAAGCACCATCTACGAAGGTGTAATTATGCCATTCAAAACTTGCTAAGGTAAGGGTCTTCGTTAACTCCATCTTTTAACAGTAGGCTCTCAGGAATTTCTCCTCAAGAAAAACACTTCCATGCCGACCATATTCAAAAGGCATGCCTGATTTCTCTCACTTTCTGTAACATGGATTCAGATGATCTAATTTAAAAAGCCAAGAAAGTGCCTCACCATGGATGGCTAGGACTTAATTTTAAAAACCAAGAAAAATGGATGCAGAGGATCTAGATTCTAAATTGGAAAACCAAGAAACCACCTCACCATGGATGTAGAGGATCTGATTTAA
>APFE031132872.1:0-13170 GCA_000404065.3 Pinus taeda
CAATTTAATTTATATGATCATTCTAGTTTATACATAAAACATATGCCCTATTATCATCCAAAAATTACCATAAATTATTCACTTAAATTAGGAGGATTATAACTGTAATTAAGATATAACTTAATTTTTTATAAGATATAACTTAAAATTTATTATAAAAATATTTTAATAAAGCATATATTATAATAATAAAAATTGTGATTTAGCTTGTTAATTTTCCTTTTATTAAGATTAGATGGATATATAAAAGTACGAATGTTCATGAATCATAAATGCTATTTAAATTGAAATAATTTTTTTTTTTATTAAATGTTAAAAATACTTTTAATATAAAATAATAATTTAATTTTAAAGTTAAGGTTCTGCATACTCTACTCCATCTAGATTTGAATTATGACATTTTAAGAGAAAAATTTAATATTAGAAGAGTCTTCAATAGAGCACACACACATAACAAAGTGACACTTACCAAAACCTCAAACTATAATATCCCCATCCCTTTAACTCCAATTATCACTTCTTTACCTATATGTTTTTTTTTTTCATTTCCTCTTCAAAGGAAATTATCTTCCTTTCAATTTCTTAATAAATATTTTTATTTTCATACATATATCCCTCATTGTATTTCATATATTTATTTATTTAAATCATCCTTAATGTCTTTTAGTTCCAATTTTCATTTTCTTGTACACACATAAGTATGAAAATTAGGTAATGCTAGTTAATAATGAAGGAAATTGAAAGGAGAACGATATTAGAATATTCGCATGCAAAGCATCACTTATATCTATAACATTTCATTAAAAAATTATAATGGTTATAAAAACTAGGTTGAGATCAATGAAATTACATATAATATGTAGATAAGTATATATGATGAATGATTTTAAGTAACAATCACTAAAAATGATGAATAATATAGATGAAAATTTAGACTCTAAATTGTGGAGAGTGGAAATTTGAGACTTCCATATATGCCAACTTTCATATCTATGCGCATATATAGAAGTTTCACATATACAGAAGCCATCTTCCATATATGTGCAATGTCTTTATATGCACTTATATATGAAAGCATACATATACAAAAGTCACACATATAAAGAAATGAGAGGGAATATAGAAAAATAAACTTCTATATATGTGCTTGCATATCTATGTGCATTTATAAAAACTACACATACACAAATTCTCCCCTCACAAAACTTTACAAAACTTCCCCCTTTGGGAGAGGTGTTATGTATCTCCCTTTGATCCATTTTTGGAGGACCCCCATTAGCACATCATCTCATACGTTAGTGTTAGGTAGTGTCAGGCGGTTCTCTTTGACCCCTTCCACCTCAATGACTCATTAAAAGTCACCCCCTGACACCAACATGGTGCACCACCTCCACAGTGGTTTACCTAAAAAGTATAAAATATTTATCTAAAAAAGAGACTTCCATGCTTAGTGATATGCATTAATCAAGACCATAATATTTACTCAAACAAAACTATTTTCAATGCAATTTGTATAGGAATTTGAAGAATGACTAAGTAGGAGAGGATTAACGAGTTGGAATTCGAAGACCCAAAGGATATGATACTATTTTCAGCAGAAGACTTAACATGGATAAAGGTTTATGGCTACCCAATTATAGTTATTCCATATTGTCGACTTAAGTGGAGATGGATTGAATGAATGTGCACCTACTCAATTTCTTCTTCGGTCTCATCAAAGTAAAAAATTAGTAGATATCAAACAAACCTATTTTTCAATGTACGTGGAACACACCATGTGAGTATTTATATATTTTTATAATATACACATATTCTTTTCAATATGCATAAATGTTATATCTAATTTGCTGTAAATGTTTTACATATAGTTATTAGTGTGCATATGGTTAGGGGTACAAAAAATAATTATGAGTGCATCCTCAGATCAAAAGAGAAACTACAATCGACATGAAAGTATTAAAATTAGTTTCCAATGTCACTTCATTTTGTAACAACTGCAACTTAGACCAGATGATGATGTAATAATATTCACTGCATGTAGGCATATTGATAAATCCAATGTTGTTTGTCATGGAAAATATGCAATTGGTAGACCTGTGAGATTCAGTTATGGACCAAATTTAATAAGGGATATGTGATCTAGTGTCCAACATTACATTAAAATAGGTTTTAATGTTTCAATGATATGGGACAAGTTGATCTTTGATGTGAAGGTTGGATCTCGTGAGTTATACATAGGGATATTTTGAGATACATACATGAAAAGAAAAGATATATTAAACATTTACAATGATACCATAAGGCTAGAGTGTACTAAAGATAAAATTGATCCAAACTGTGTATAATGTTGGTATAAGGAATACCATGAGAGTTTTTTCTTCTACCAAAAAGAAGATTTTTTTGAAAGCATCCATTTTATCATATGCATACAAATAAAGTGGATGTGTTTAATGATGTTAAAATACTCTCACAATAATATTATCTCAATGGATTCAACATTTAGTACAAATAAGTATGGGGTGAGAACATATTTATCCTAAATAAGATTAATTTATTCAACCTCATTTTAATGCGTGTACTTTATATAAATATGATTATGTACATTGTTTGTAATGTAGTATCAACTTTACACCTTAATGGTTTTTAACGAACATTACAATGGGGTTCCAGTAGCTTGGGTGATATCATCACACAATACTATAACTAATATGTTTAAATGGATGATAGCCTTATTTTCCATTGGAAAGAAATAATGACCATATTGTTGAAATTTATAAGTCTAACATGTTAGAAATTCCTCCTGCATTATCTGGTTTATTTCACCTACTTGTTTATTCATTTAACAATTTATTTAATCATATAAATACTGGCAATAAACACAAATGAAATCTTAACTCATCTACAGATCATGAACTGAAATAACAGACAAACACACAAGGGACATCATTATTTTTGGACAACCGCCCTCAAAGAAACCCAACTTGGGGAAACAAGTGCAACAATTCTGAGGGTTTTATTATTAATCAACTTTCTTGAGTACAAACAGGGTGCCAAACTGGCTCACTCAATGGAGATATCTATCTGGCAGTAATACCTCCCTTTGGAAGCAGATATTCAGCAAGTCTGCTCCACGAAAATCCTTCCAACGGTTCTCTGAGGCTCTGTGTTAGCCCTCCTGGCCTCTACATAGCTTTGAAACCCCCTGCGTTAGCCCTCTATTGCTCTGTGCTGGCTCTCTGGCCTTCTATGTCACCCACATAGACCCTACTAGCCTCTGCTCAGTCTCTCTGGCCCTCTGCGTGGCTCCTACTAGCTCTGTGTAGCCTCCTCAGTCATTGCGCTAGCCCTACGACACTATCTTTGCCTCTCCGCTACAGACTCAGTTCCCCTCAGTGCAACTCAAATCACTTGTTTGAATTTTCTCAGCAACCCCCACTTTAGAAAATCAAACTGATTGATCAATCTTGGTGTGTCTCCAACCTGACCCTCAAGCCTCCTCTTATACTTTTCTTGTTAAGTCTTCAACAACCGAGATTAAGTGCCTAATCAATGGCTAAGATTATATTTGGCTTGATCCATGTCATTTAGGACATTCTCACCCAGTTTTATATTAATATCCATTAATATTTTAATTTTCCTAAGTTAGACTTAGGAACCCAATTAAAAAAATTAATTATTTTAATATCTCTCTAACTGGGTGGAATTTTGCCAAACCATTTCTGGGTCTTGGAGATCTCATGAGCTTTAGATTCTCCACCAATTTTCATGGCTAGAGCACATCTGATGCTACCCCAAAGCAACACTTCCTCTTAGCGAGGAATGTGCTCTAATAATGCTCCACCACTGAACATCACCCTAATCATCTGACACCGGTACCTATGATGATGCTTGGCCTGTTGCCCAATATCCTCTACACTAATGCCTCATATACTTTTACCCATGGCTTTACCACTACCACTACTACATCTGTATTGGAGCTCCTTATACATCCTTGTTGTTGTTGGTCCTTCCTCCCAATGTTGGATCTGCACTGCAGTTATCTCTCATCATGTTTCTTCATGCTTCCCATAACACTACCATTCCTAATTGCTACACTGCAAATTAGTTACTTATAAGTAAGTAATTGATCTACCCAATTACTGACATCTTTGTCAGCCTAGAATCCCCATGATGCTGAAGCTACATCTGCTACTATCCTATGCTCCCTTTGCTACCTCTGCTCTGCTGCAGCACCTTTGTCCCTCTCGCACTGTTGCAACCATCCTTGTGCATTTCTACACTATTGAAACAACCTTTGTGCCTCTTGCACTGTTGCAACCCTCATTGAGTTTCTAGAGACCACTGCACTCTAGCACTACCTTGTCGCTCCATCCACATCTTACTTATACTGACATCCGTCATTCTGTTACTATCTCTCAGGCCTCTCATAACTAGATATTGTCCAAGAGTTTGGGTACCTCAAGGATCCTACCCCTTATCTTCTGTAGTCCTCATGACTACAACTCGATATCACCCCACCTCTTCTCTAGAGGTGCATGAACACTCATGGCACAATCATCATCCATCTCTACTTCTTCCTCCACCTTAGCCAAAGCTTCCTTCGAGTAAGAAGCCTCTTGATGTGATGTCTATCCAGAACAGACGGGATCCCAGTCTTTCAGTTGACAAATTTGAAGGTCCCGTCCAACCTGTCTTGATCCCTCAGTCCATTCATTTCCATATCTGCTCCTCTTCTAGGCTCCCTCTGAGTCTCGAATTCCCTCTTGCAATTTCTCTCCTAGACTCCTTTTGAGTCTTGATTTCCATGTTGGAAATCTTCTCGCCAACTGTCGATCCGGTCCTCTTTGCAATTATAACTCGGATATGGATTTCTTGGCTAGAAATCAGCTACTGTAGTAACTCCCTCTACCTTGGTTTTGTCCCATTATGTACTGTTCTACTTCAAAAGCAACAAAACCCCACCATATTCCCAATCCACAATCTACCCACAACTCCCTAGGCCCCAACAACTGAAGAAACTAAGCCCCTCATCTCTACGCAATCCTAACAAGGCTGAATCTCTCTTCTGGCCAATTGCATCAAGACTACCTAGCTAAGTAGGATGACATAGGTCTTTGTGATCCTCTTTTGCCTCTACATTAGCCCTCTCTCTTGCTCGAAATGATGATGAAGACCCTCTGTGTCACTCCTTTGCTACCTTCTGCTTAGGAAGAACTCTGTCTCTCGAGACAATTGTTTTTGCTGCAAATTTTTGTGATTTCAGTTGGTGCCTTCAATTCTCTTGTGATCTGCAACCCTCTGATACCATGTTGAAATTTCTAAGTCTAACCCATTAGAAATTTTTCATGCATTATCTGGTTTATTTCACCTACTTGTTTATTCTTTTAATAACTTATTTAACAATATAAATACTGAAAATAAACACAAATGTAGTCTCAACTCATCTACAGGTCATGAATTGAAATAAAAGACAAACACACAAAGGACATCGTTATTTTTGGACAATCGTCCTCGGAAAAAACCCAACTTGGGAAAACCGGTGCAACAGTTCTGAGGGTTTTATTATTAAGCATCTTTCTTGAGTACAACTAGGGTGCCAAACTAGCTCGTGTGACAGAGATATCTGTATGGCAGTAATACCTCCCTTCAGAAGAAGACATTTAGCACGTCTGCTACACGAAAATCCTTCCAATGCTTCTCTGAGGCTCTACGTCATCCCTCCTTGCCTCTGTGTAGCTATGAAAATCCCTATGTCAGCCCTCTGTTGCTTTGCACTAGCTCTCTTGCCTTCTGCATCACCCACGTTGGCCCTTCTATTCTCTGCACAATCACTACGCTAGCCCTCTGACACTATCTCTCCCCCTCTACTATGCACTCACTGCCCCTCACTGCCACTTAGATCACTTGTTCGAATTTTCTCAACAAACCCCGCTCTATAAAATGAAACTGACTGATCAATCTTGGTGTGTCTCCAACTGACCCTCAAGCCTCCTCTTATACTTTTCATGTTGGATCTTCAACATCCGATATTAAGTCCCTAATCAATGGATAAGATTGGTTTTGGCTTGATCCATGTCATTTAGAACATTCTCACCCAGTTTTTTATTAATACCCATTAATATTTTAATTTTCCTAAGTTTAGACTTAGTAACCCCATTAAAAATATTAATTATTTTAATTTCTCTCTAACCAGCTATAATTTCCCCAAACCATTTTTGGGTCTTGGAGATCTCATGTGCATTAGCCTCTCCACCAAATTTCATGGCTAGAACACATCCGATGCTACCCCAAATCAACACATATTTCCATGTTCAAGCCTTCATGACAGATGATGCTACTGCTGAGATTGAAGCATTAAGGTGATGTCTTTTTATTTTTATATGAGACATACCAAATATTATTAATGTATATTCTCTCTGAAAATTAAGTTATTCTAGGTCGTCAATAAAGTGTATAATATTATTATGTGTGTGGCATGTTTGTTGTGCATGGTTGAAGAATGTTGGAAATAAAGTCCAAGAAAGGTAAATTCAAATCCACATTTTTTTTGCTTTAGGAGAAATCACACACACATGTCAAGATGATGAATCCTTAAAAAAAAGGCAGTTGAAAGGTTCTTTGAAGAATTCAGTGAACATAAAAAGTTTTTGGAATAGTTTAAAATGACTTGGTTAGTCAATGAAAGAATATGTATGTTTCCTGTAGGTGGTTTTAGTGACCCTTATTTTTACATATGTAACATACATAATTCTGTGAAGGAACCTTCTTTTGTTTAAATAAGGCTTTTGGCCTAGTAGATTGTTTCTGTCCTCCTTACTTCTATAATCTGTGGGATTTTTTTATAATATTTTGGAGTTTGGCATGAACAATGTTGGTTACATTGGACTATATTATTCTTTTGTTTCTTTTTGCAGCCAAAATGGTACGTTTTTGCATAGATGTCACAACTTTTTGTATTAAACCCTAGTTGCTTCTTAACATTTTTTTGAATTTTTCGGGGTAAACGAGCTTTTTGGAGGGATTGTAGGATAATATGATGGAGACTCACTAATAACAGATTTCAATATGTATTTTATTTAAATCAAGATATTCATGAACATGAATTGGGATCCTTCCAGGTATAGATGCAAGATAGTGTCTTAGATATGCAACATTATCTGGATCAAGGGTGTGATACAAAATATTTCTGCATTGTGTAATAATATTGTGGAAGTTTTTTTATGTTGCATAGTCATTGAGACATATATAGCTTAGAAAAATGATCTGTTGGTGGAGGAGTCAAGCCATAACATTATTTGGATAAGGCTTTAGATAGTTCTTCCATAGGCCTATCAGACTCCATTATACCAATTTTATCATCACATTTTAATCTATCTCACCACATTTTGACAACTCCTGTAAACCCCATGTGATTCTTAAGGCCAATTGTTGCTAGGAGACATGTTTTTGTATTGGAATTTCTGTGTCAAAGCCCATGCATTCAATTTTTGAATAATCATAAGAACCTCATCCTTTGATTTGAAATTTAGATTAATCATTTGAGAAACATCTTGGTTTTCTTTGCTTCAATTAGGATAATTTTCTGTATTCAAAAGATCAAAAGGAAATTTCTTTGAATCATATCCATATCTGCGTTTACAACAGTTTTTACAAGTGGACTCAAAAGGTTCTTGGCCTTTATCTTGACCATAGTTTCTTGGAATTTTGATATCAAAATTTCAAAACCATTATGCTCTCTTTTCCTTGAAGATTCTCCTTCTTCATATTTTTTCCCAACGTTTTAATCTCACTAATATACGGAAGAAGCACATATACATAAGACATGCACATATACAAAAGTTGTATATATATGGAAGACATGTGCATATACAGAGATTAAAGTTCCACACAGCTTCCGCATATGTGCATATCTTTCGTATATGTAAAAATTTCATATATGCACATATCTTTTGTATATACACATATCTTTTGTATATGTGTAATTTCCGTATATGCATATATTTTCTATATATGCACATATACAAAAGTTGTGCATATATATAAACAATGAAAAACTTCCATAATATGCATATACGACAACCTTCATATATGCACAAATTTTGTGTATGTGCAACTTCTGTATATGCGTATAAATGGAAGTTGCACACATATGGAAGATATACACATATGCAAAAGTTGTATATCTATGGAAGTTGAATTTGTGCACATGTATATGCATATATGGAAGATATGTGTATATATGGAAGTTGTGGATATACAAAAGATATGAACATATATAGAAGTTATGCCTAAATGGAAGATATGTGCGTATATTAAAGTTGTGCATATATAGAAGTTGCACATATACGAAAGTTGTGCATATACAGAAGAGACACAACTTTTATATATGTGCATATTTTGTATCACATATCTTTCATATATGTACAATTTTTGTATATGCTCACATTCTCTGTATATGCACCTATATGAAATGTATGCACATATGGAAGAAGTGCATATATGGAAGACATACACATATACATAGAAAGGTTGACATTTTTCATAGCTTCCATATATACGCATATCTTATGTATATGCACAACTTCTGTATATGAACATATACTATGGAAGACATACACATATACAAAGGTTGAATTTTTGCACAACTTCTATATATGCACATATCTTTTGTATATGTGCATATATTTTGTATATGCGCATATCTTGTGTATATGTGCATATATTGTGTATATGTGCAGTTTTTGTATATGTGCATATCTTCCATATATGAGAAACTTCCGTATATGTACATATACAGAAGCTGCACATATACATAAGTAGTACACAACTTCCATAATATGCATATATGGAAACGTCCATATATGCACAACTTTTGTATATGTGCAACATCCGTATATACACATATCTTCCATATATATGCAACTTCCATATAAAATATATACGCATGTACAAAAATTATGTATATATGGAAGTTGAAGTTGTGCACAGATATGTGCATATACAAAATATATGCTCATATACAAAAAATATGTACATATACATAAGTGATCCAAAATTGATTTTGGATAGACTCCTAAGTCTAGTGGTCCTCATAGAGGAAAAATGAAAGTCCAAGGAAGTTCCTGGAACTAGCCCCATAGTAAATATCGTCTCATTTTGAATCTATTGCAACTTGAATGGGAAAAAACTGACTTAGGATGCAGAAGTTATCATAAAATGGAATTGCCTCTATCCTTTGGAAAAATGAGCAAAATCCCCTAAAAAGGGATCCTAAAAACCCTCTAAAATCTTCAAGGTCCTCTAAAATTCCAAAAGAAATCCATCTCAAAAGGAGAAGTTTTGGATAAGGCGAATAACAATATTGGGCCTTAAAAACATGAGAAAACAACGAAAATCGAGCCCATCAAAAGTCAAAGTGATAATGAACAAGAGTCGTCAGATCTGGCCGACCAACGATCCAGATCCAATTGAAAATCGCAATCGGCGGTGGCAGTCGGTGGATATTGGAACATGGTATATGATTATTGTGATCGTAAAATCAAAATCAGTGACTACAGTGGAGCGCACCTTAAATGGCCTGGGGTAGGAGCGATATGTGATTGCGACAAGTCGCATCGCAATATTGCATAAGAGATATGCAACAGCATGGGGCTATATATAGATACATATATGTGATGCGATTGATCAGACCCAATAACATTATAGCCGATACTATATGTATTTTTAGGTCCGGAAAATGTCAATTCCCTTTGTATTTGCATATTTCGTTTATCAAACGAAATACAAAGGATAAAGCATTGATGGGATAAACCGGACCCAAAAGGGTTCCTTAAGGCTATTGAATGTCATTTCAAATCCGCCCAAGGCCATATTTGTGGGATTTTAGTGTTTTAATGTATTTTTAAAATATGAAGGGAAACCTTGGAATAGGGCCATTTGCAACATGCGATAGCAACTCACAGGTGGACCCAATCAGAGAATATACCAAATTTGAGGACATTTGAAGTCCCGATGAACAATGTTTTCTGCCGATTTTTCCTGTGTTAATGCATTTACTTGTGTAAGTCGGGAATGCCAAAATTTGGGGATTTCAAGTGTCGGTGGTTCCTTCTATTGTAGCATAGGTTGCCACCATCCCTAAGGGCACTTAGCAATGATTTCTACTACTCAGAGAAGGGATTTGAGTGGACAAAGGCAGGAAGACATAGAGCCTGAAAGGGAAAATGAACCAACAGTGCCAATTTGGATTAAAAGCCACAGAATGATAGAGACAAAGGTTGATTGTTGGTTGTTGAGGCTGTTGTTGGGGTTTTGTTGTTGAAAGTGAAGCCAAAGCAATAAGCTGAGGTGAAGGAGGCAGTGCAGAAGCAAAAACACAGCCAAGGGAGTCACATGGAGTTCAAGTGAAAAGCCTAGAGAGATGTAAATTGATAGACGGTAGAAGAAGCCAAAGCCGAAGAGCCAAAGCTAGAGTCAGAGCTAAAGAGCCAAAGTCAGAGCCAGAGCCAAAGCCAAAGAGCCAGAGCCAAAGCAGAAGAGCCAGAGCCAGAGTCAGAGCAAAAGAGCCAAAACCAAGAGCCAAGAGCCAGACCTTCAAGAGCCAGGGAATAACATGGTGTTTGAACCCGTTGTTTCTATGTAAAATAGTAGGAGTTAAGCCAAGAGCTTTTAAAAAAGACTTATACCATAATCCCAGAGAGCCTAGGTGAGTTGACTAGAGCTCACGGAGATGTAGCCCAAGCATTCTGGGTGAACTCCTAATTAAATTGTTATTTCTATGTGATTGTTTGTTGCTGCATTAGTATTTATTGTATGTATTTACATATCGGCATACACAACAGATTTTAAAGCACCATAATCAGCCAACAATAAATATAAGCATACACCTCTATTTTCAAACATTTCTTAATTCTGCATTGGTTAATCAATAAGACTTTGGAATATTTAAGCTTTGAGAGTGGGAGATGTTCTTTTAGATTAGACAAGAAGCCTAACTGCCCCATTTTCAGATCAGGTGGTATCAGAGCCTGAGATTGACTAACCACACCTTCAAAGAAGGTTATATTAGAATGCTTGATTGATAGAGCAAATATTGCTTGCTTGAAAGGTGTTTAAACAGTAAAAGGTTGATTGTATGCTTGCTTTGCAGACTGACTATTGTTTGAGTTTGCAGGGGTGAAAGGAAAGCTATTTATAGCTTAGTGCAAGAAGGACAAGAAGGAAGAAAGGTTTAAGGCACTTTTCTATTCCAAAGGACCTTAAGGAAATCCTTAAATCACAAGAGGTTTGCTACAAAAGGTTGCTTAAATAAGCTCTTTATCTATCTTGTTGAAGTTTTTTTTTCTTCAATTGCATAATGACAACTTCTACAAGTGGGTCCTCAAATTATGCTTTCTTCACAAGATTCTTTGATGAAGACATGAAGCAAGAATTTTCCACCATGATGGATATGGTGAGAGAAATTTATGAGGATGGAAGGAAGAGTAGCATGCTTAGAGAGCATTTGAATTCCATGAAGGAAGAGAAGTAGTTGCTTTTTGACAAATTGTAGGAAATGGAGAGGCAAATTCATAATACAAATATGAACCTAAAAAGGATGCATGAGTTGGAGACACAACTCTTTGTTTCCCAAGAAGCCTTAGTGAAGTATCAGCTTGAAGAAGAAGTAAACCATTCTAGTTTATCTTCAAATTCATCTAAGGATGCTTATATTGGCTCTTTTGAAAAACATACTAGAGGCATAAGTTCCAAGATAATGTCCAAGATGGGCTATGAAGGAAAAGGCTTGGGTAGACATGCACAAGGTATTGTTGAGCCAATAATGATTGAGGAAATGCCTAAGTATTTGGGTCTTGGCTATGGACAAGCTTATGGAGAAAGTTCCAAAGCTACCATGAAGGCCATTAAATAGCTCCAAAAAGGAGTTGCATTACAGAGTGTGAAGATTGTATTAAGGAGGAATTCAATAGCTTGAAACATCATTTGCAGGATGCGGGTGTTCAAAAGCCCTGAAGAGATTGATGGTGTTCCAAAGGGAGCCACCTCTTCATTTGCTTCACCTCCTCATGAAGGTAATAAAGGTGAAATAGAAAGGTATACATCTAGTTCTAAACATTTTCCTTTTGATTGTGCAAAGAATGATAAATTTCCACATAAATATGGGAAAATAATTGCATGTTCCTTTTGTGGGTTGGATAGCCATGATGTTTCTAGGTGTTGGAAGAGAATGGCCACATACAGGAAACCTTTGAAGGAAAAGAATGTAAAGTTATGGTATGTTCTATGTTTATAATAGTTTAATTCTTTTTCTTATTATATTCCATAGATTAGAAATCACATGTACATAAAGTAAAGTGCAGATAGAACATTAAATGATCGACAAAAGACAAGCCAAGACAAGAGACACAAGATGTGGTGGCTAGCCAAGGACAAACCCCACAATGTGCGGGGAAACCCTTTGATAAAATCTTATTTTATCTTCAATAACTCAGTAGAGAGAAATAATACAATAAATCTGATTTATATCAGCAGTAGCAAACCCTAGATGAGTGGCATCAGCATTAGTGGCTTCATCATCAAACTAGGGTAGACGATATCTCACAAACCGACCGTCATATCGGCTTGATTCCACCACCAAAAGTTGCAGCTTCAAGAGGAGGTTCAGTTGAGCCTACAACATAGTTTAGATGAGGAGATATTCTAGTCCATGCAGGTCAAACTTTACTTCTACAGTTGTAGCTTCAGTTTCAGTAGCTTCCGGCTTCAAACTAGGGTAGTCGATATCTTGCAAACCGTCTGTCAGATTGACTTGATTCCACCACCAAAAGTTGCGTCTTCTAGAGGAGGTTCAGATGAACCTATAGTGCAATTCAGATGAGGAGATCTTCTTGTCCACGTAGGTAAAACTTTACTTCTGCAATTGCAGCTTCAGTTTCAACAACTTCTAGCTTCACATGTGTGAGGGAGAGACCCTTTTCTGCGCAGTAGATAAGAGACTCTTTTCTACGCAGTAGAGAGAGAGAGAGATGTGATGAGATGAGTGAGTCCAAATGAGAAAAATTCCTCCTATATTTATACACAATGTTGGTGTTTGAATAGATGCGACTATTGGGTTTCTGAGCCTACATGAGTTGTAGGTCGGCTTGATAATAATTCCATAATCAAAATAAA
>APFE031132880.1:0-30449 GCA_000404065.3 Pinus taeda
GCCAACTGAGTAGCATCAGTAGGCACAACAACAGGGGTCTGAGTGGTATGCACCATGATATCCCAGACTTCTGGCTCCTCAAATATATTCTGCATTCTCTCTTTCCAAACGCTGTAATTTGTATGTTCATCCAACCTATCCTCCACCCTCAATTCCAATGACATCCTGCTGTCCTAAAACTGAAAAATAGCACTGCTGTAGTAAAGATAAAAACTGTTGTTTATGAAAAATCAGCTTGCTGGAATTTTCTGAGTGAAAAATCAGCAGCTGTAATTTTTCTCTTTTGCTGTCCCAAACTGCCCTTCAGCACTCAAGCTCTAATACCATGTAAAATTTCTGTTTTCCCACCCCAGTTTTCAGTTTCTCCTTGTTAAACAGACATGGTGAACGAGAAACAAATAGAAAGATAAATCATGTGAGTACAATTTTTATTCACAAATGATACATATTTATAGTACATGTGGTGACCGTTGGGATTCACATCAGAAGGTCCCTTGAACTACTTTGTCCATTCGGCTTCCACACTAACCCATTTAGGATTAGGTGTCCAACATTCCCCCCCTTAATCCGATGGGTTATGTATGAGTCCAAGAAAAGAGCTGTAATACAAAATGTGCAAAAATGCATGGCAGCACTAGGCTGAATGTGCTCTCTGAAATGTTGGTATAAAAAAGCAGTGGTTTAAGGATGACCACCAACACTGGAACGCTTGGTGCAGTTCCCGGAACTCTTCCAAAACTAGCAAGAAGCTGAAGTCTTCTGCTAGAGGAAGTGATCCTATTGTTTTAAAGAGGGAAACCTTCAACCATAAAAGGGAGGTCTCACCCCGCATAAAGGTAAAAATTCAACCTGAAAAGGGAAGTCTCAACCTGTGATGGTTTAAGGATGACCAACAACTCTGGAATGCTTATGCAATTCCTGGAACTCTTCCGAAGCTGGCAAGAAGCTGGAGTCTTCTGCTAGAGGAAGTGTTCTCAATTTTGTTCTCGGAACTCTTCCAAAGCTGGCAAGAAGCTGAAGTCTTCTGCTAGAGGAAGTGTCCCAGATTGCCATCTGAAGGCATGTTCAGGCATCTTTGTCTCTGGCTACAACTCTGAAACTTGTGTGGCAGGTTGTGGCTCAGGCTTGCTTGATGTGGCTTTGAAGCTTGTAGATGACCATCATTTCCCCCCCTGTCAGATATAAGGTGAGAAGATGGAGAAAACTCAACTGCAAGACTGTTCAATATTCTGAAACAAGTTCTGATATGTGTTTGAAATATCTTCTTGGCTGTTGATGCCCATTGCCAAGAAGCGATCCATCCTAGATGAATCTTTGTTCTTGCAGGACGTTTGTTGCTGAAGCATCTGTGTGAAGAATGGCTAGTTTTATGGCAATGCTTATATGGATGAAGATCAAAACAGTGGTCTTTCAAATGGCCAACTCGATCATAGTGTTGGCATTTTACGATCTGTTGTTGTTGTTGCTGCTGTGGAAGAGGAGCAGAGTCTGGAACAGTTGAAGCTGAACTGTCATAAGGAGTAGGTGAACTGTCATGATTGAAACCAGCACTTTGAAACTGAATGGGTTTTGAGTAGTCTGGGATATGAAAGGACAAGTCCTTGTCAACCAAGACCGGTTCTGTGCTTGTTGTGGACAAGCTGTTCCCAAGGTCTGATGATGGGCTTGGGAAGTGCAGACTGAGTTTCTGCATTTGCATGTACAATTGCTGCATTATTAACTTGCTGTTTATGGGAGTATGTTTCAATCTTCTGAACAGAAACAGGTTCAGAAAGATGACTCCATTGCTGTAGTTCTTCTTGCTGCAGCTTTGTCTCAAGCTGCAAAAACTCAATATTCTCATGTGCAGTTTGCAAAGAGGTTTGGATGTCAAAGAGAGTTTCTTTGTTAACTTTGACCATCTCATCAACAGTGGAATGAATTAGGATATTCAATAACTTTAATGCATCTTCAAGTCTGGCCATTTTTCTTCAATGTCACTTAAAAAACACAACTAAGGCGACAACAACAGAAAAATAATATTGTACTCTTACTACAAGATCTTGTAAGGGCTTGTCAAGTGGCAACAATGTCGCGAAAGTGGTTGATGGAGCAGGACCAATGCAAAAAAATATATAAATGTGAAGATGAGTGCTATCCTCAACTACAAACTTCAGAGCATCTGGCTGCTATGGAAATCATGCAAAATCTCTACAAGAAACTGCTCCAAAATCTCTACAAGAAACTGCTCCTAGAATGACTGCCAAAAAATGTCTTCAAAATTACTTCAAATTCACTTCATAATGTTGATCAAATTCTTTATCTTAAGACATTTCACCCACTGACAATATTTTCACAATATTCAAACAAGAATTACACTGCTTTATTGAGTTTCAGTTTTCATAACAAGTGGGTACATGGCCTGCTGTAGGTGTATTATTTAAAAACATATGATGGCACCACAAATGACAATTTCCACTCCCTTTTGGTATGGGATATGATGGTATTTTGCAAATTTTATATTCAGATTTGAAGATCTACAACTACATCATACATGGACTTGAACATAATAGATTGGAGATATCCTGAGGGCTATGCTGCATACCATGAATTTGTATGGGCAGGAGTAAGAGCATTTTGCTCCAATTTCTTCTACTCCACAAACTCATTGAATCATGCCATACTGCTAGTCATATGATTCCCCATAATATGGTTATGAAGCAGCACAACCATCCACGATTTCTGATTTTCCAAGACTTGAGTTTGTGTTGCTCATACTTACATTTCCTTAAGAGACAGTAACACTGCAGGCATTGGCGTTGTTGGGATTCTTCTTACAACAATCATTCTATTTTAAAAACGAAAAGGATAAGATGATAGCCATGCCTATAAGAGGGCACCACCTTTGAGGAAAAAAATAAATCTTGGTCAATGCATCATCAGTGAGCAATTCTGCTTGTTCCAAACTAGGCAGCGTCCTTGTCACTGCTACAGCAATATGAAACATAAAGAAGGATCCTTTAAAAGGACAAAATCGTGGCAGCTACCATCTCACATGGATATAGAGGAATTTTTTTTTTTTTATCAAGGAACTTGGATGATTTCTTTATAGCGTGGCATCAATCGGAATGATGTACTCCTGGCCCCTTATGCTTCAAAAAGAAGAAACATGCCATGTCAGGACCTCAGAATAATTCAAAAGATGAAACGTGCCCTGCCAGGATCACTGGAGATGATCCTTTGTCAGGATGCTGCTAGGTTCACCGGACTATTCAAACTCAGGCTGACCATTCATCGCATCTTATGGGTATATCTATTTTCTATTTGCTGGTGTAAAAGGCAGCTGCATGGCACCACTATACCAGCAAGTCTTCACTCGACAGTGTTGCAGTATTTTCCAGAATAGCCACAGCCCCAATATGATTTAATGTGCAACAAACCTTGGGTATGAAATAAAGGCCGTTACAGTAGCTAAGAAATAAAATTCCAAGCACGAGTTCAATCCTAGGATCATTTTAACACAATAACGCGCAGACCAATATGGACCATTGGAGTGACATGGTGCAGATAAAGCCAGAACTCCACTTACTGATTAATACGGTGTCGCTTCCACAAATTCTCTCAGACTCGAAACAACCATAAGCAACTCGGTCTTGAACGCAGAGATGTCTGAAATTCAGAGAAACGATATTGCTACCACGTCACAAAATGCTTAATCAGAAAATCCATCTTCCAAATAAATCAGTCAGACGATTGAGCTCCGTAGGCTGTGAATTTATGCTTTGTTGTTCATTATTGGAAACATGTGACCCTGCCACCACCACTGATGTTTCACAAATTCTCTTCTCACTGAAATTTCATGAATAAGATGCAGCAAAAATTTTATCCTGATTATCGAAACCATCGCCTTCTCCCTCATTCGCTTCAAATCTTCAAGAACCTGCAACTCGTTACATAAATCACGATTCACCACCGTTTTTGTTGGCAATATTCCATGGCCTTCATACAGGGAATGGATGGCAGAGGAGTATTGGAAATGAAAATCTTCCACAATCACGCTCTTCTCAATTTAAAATCCTCATTCAGAGTGGCAAAGACTCAATCCACAAAGATGCTCCCAACCAATGCTCACAATCAACTCCAAGGGATTTGAATTATGGCAGAGGGACATAGAATAATGGCAAGGAAAAAAAAGAGAATAATGGTAGGAGTTACTTGCAGAAAAAGCTAATTTGAGAGTTGGCTCTGAAATCTGATATGAAAAGAGGCTCTGAAATCTCGTTCCTCTGGTTTGTTAGCATTCAAATCCAGCTTTCACTCAATTTCAATGAATGACAGCAGGAGAGAAAATCGAGCTTCAAAGTCGTTCACAATTTGTCAACCTTTTCACCTTCCAAACGTAAATCCAATGTCAGATTACAGATCCAACGAATATACAACATTTAGAAAAACGCAAAGAACACTGCTACCAGGTTAGGGAGGTGTCAGTGCTGCAATATGGGCAGAAAATAGGAGTTACAAGAGAATCCAGCAGCGTGAAGAGGGCAGTGTATGGAGGCCCAACAGTCTAAATTCATAGTCTTATCAAGGAATAATGGTAAATCGCAGCGCTGTTATACCAGTGTGCAGACTTTGATAGGCTGCAGGTAGGAATACAATGCCTAGTTGCAGATTTGATGCGCTCAGCTAATAAAATAAATGGTCAGGTAATGAAGACTAGGCCAGCATTATTCAAGGAAACTCAGATCAGTTGCTCAGGGAAAACAGGCCACACATCATGGCTCTCATACCATGTTAAACAGACATGGTCAGCGAGAACAAATAGGAAAGATAAAGCTTGCATTGCATTTTTATTAACAATAGATGTACATTTATAGTACAATATGGTGACCGTTGGGATTCACATCCCAAGGCCCTTGGACCTACTTAGTCTGTTTAGCTTCCACACTAACCCATTTAGGATTAAGTGTCCAACATTGATAAAAATAATTAAATTTATAACAACATTGAATAAAAAATTAGAAAAATAAAAAAAATAAAATGTAAAAAAAAAATATTTAAAAGAAAGAAATCATATAAATTTATAGAAAAATTTATATATATAAATATATATATATATATATATATATATTATATAAAGATGATAGGAATATATTGTGTTATAATGTCACTAATATGTAATTTACAATTTATAATTAATATTATTGCATGAATTTGTTTTTCAGAAGATTTAAATTTATTTTTCTTTTAGGATAGAGAACTTAATATTTCTTTACATATTCTATGAATAAATAATCTTTATTTATATGTTGATTTATCTTTTAATAAAAAATAGTGGTTTAGTTTAACTATTCATTATGTATTCTAATTTTCCTAGTAGTGACTAAGTTTTCATTATTGTGTATTGATAAATTTAGATTTTATATGAGCATATTTCTACTTTTAAAATATGTCTTACAAATTTGGGCTTTATTTTTTTTTTTTCCTTTTTCATTACCATGTGAGATTAAGGAACCCTTTTAAACAAAAGATCAAAGTCTAATTTGGAGAAGCTTTTCGTTTATGCATGTATGTGACTAATAGACATAACCATACCCAAAACTTTGAAACTCTGGAGAAACTCCACCATCATGTAATCATCTATGAGTTAATATACACTTGGTTTTCCTTGGAAATTGTCATCTATGAGTCCTATTCCTTTTTTTCTTGCAAGATAATGTGTTATTCACTCAATTATAAATTTATTTTTAGCTATGTAAACATATATGACATTTTGGTCGACGTTTTGGCTAATGTTTCCATTTTTGGGAGGTGACATTTCTAAACGTACTCGTTTTAGAAACTATAAACCATTTCGACACATCGTGCAACTTAGTTAAACTGTAATTGAGATATATTCTTGTTTATATAAGGGATTAAGTTTCAACGTTATTAAATTATTATAGATTTGTTTTAAGGATTAATCTAGCAAGTCCTTAGAGGTGTTAAATTTCTTGAGATACAAACCTTTTACGAGTGAAAATCATAAAAAAAAAAAAAATTACTATTTCATACCTCTTCTTGAGATGCAAACTTCTTTGACAATGCAAAGGATGAAAAAAAATGTTTTGGAGATTTGATATGGCTTTGTGATTGATATATCATGGGTCAAGATAGATCGATACTTGATTTATACACACACCATGTGTGATTTTTTATTGTTTAAATTATATTTTTTAATGTATAAAGTGATTTAACACCTTCAAAATCTCCTTAGGCACTTTGATTTTATAGACTATGTAGCTTAAACTTGCAATTTCAACAAATGTTTGATGGATCTTTATATATATATATTATATATATATAAAACAAAAAAAAATATATATATAAAACGCTGAAAAATACAGATTATTGATCCTTTTTTGAATGTTTAAACCATAGGAAATTATTTTTACCAAATATTTTATATAATATAAAAGTAGCCTTGATAGGGGTGTTATGGTAGTTGTAACGAGTATCAAGTATGATATGGTGTTCCATCCCATCACTACTCCTCCTCCCCACACAACACACTATCACGACTCATTTACGAGACCCTGCCTCCCATGGAGGATGAAAAAGGCTCCCCAATACATCTTAACATTCAACTCCATTTTACATTCCACAAGATCCACCATCCTTCCTTCTCCTAGGTGATTTTTTTACCCTTATTTTGTTCCTTTGATTTCTCCTTATGATAGTCCCTCCATCTACCATGACCCATGACTATTGACTGGTCCTTTATCCATAGGAGTCCTCTCCAACCCCTCTAGATTTCGTTCCACCTTTGAAGGGAATTTTTTACGTGAAAGATCTTGGGTTGAGTCCATTGATGGTGTATCCCTTTAGTAATGACCCTATCATTAAATTCCTTCACTATAGGATTTTGCAGCTTGCCACCCAACTCCAACCAGGACTTAGTGAATTTTTACTACCTTTGATAGCCATCACATGCCAACACACTCGCAACTGACATGGAGGAAGAGTTCAAGGAGCTTCAAGTGTTTCTAAAGATATATTTTTTGTGTAGTCTTTAGTGCACAACTTTCATGAGCACACCGCTCTAGATATTCAAGAGCAAATTTAACTAGTCAAGGTGGAAATTCATTAGGAAATATATGTGAAGTTAGACCCAAAGGCTATGGTAGGTATTACCCCTTGGGTTCCTAATACTTGAAACAACTAAGAATTAAAAAATTATTATCTCCATATAATGGACCTATACTTACATGTCAAGTTATTATGGAGTATGATCTTTGTGAATAGAATACATACCTAGGTTAACCTCAGGAATCGACTGGATGATTCAAGGATCTCATGTTGGACATCTAAGGGTCACAGTGGCTTGCGAGGCTAGAGATGGGATCTCCACCTAGCTCACTAATTCCCTGTCCACATAAGGTCGATTAACAGCCCATCAACCTAAACACCTCATTATCTTCATGATTCCTAGGACTCTTACGTTTCATGGTTGTATTCCTTAGGTTTTCATGCATTCCAACCACGGCTATTGGAACTTTTTTTTGAGAGTTTACTTTAATTTTTTTACCTTATTGTCTCAAACTCTACAAAATTCAAATGGTGCACCTTTCGTGTTCTTTTTTGTTATTTTCCCCATGGTGGGGTGACATTATCCATATGAATTTTAAAGTCTTCAATTGTTAGATATGGTTCAATTATGATGCCCTAGATTCTCTATTCCTTTATCGTTGGTTTAGTTTCTCATGTAGCACCCGAGAAAAACTAAGAAAATTATCTCTATATCATTTGATATTTTCAATGAAAAATTATATATATATATATAAAACATAATTTTTTGGAACCATTTATAATATATACAAAATTGTCATTGAAATAGTTTACTTAACATAGACATTAAAATATTTTATTTATAAACTATACTATTCACATTCATCAAAGTAATGTAAAAACTATGAAAAATTGGAGATCCAACGTTTAAATCCCCTAAGATTGTGACTAGATTTTACTAGTCTCAAAGATGAATAAGCAAAGAGGAAAATCTAATCATCCCAATGGATAGTAATTTTTTTGCAATTAAGTTGAAGTCAACTTTTGATTATTGAATAAGACCCAAAACAATTAGTTCAGGTAATTAAAAAGATAACAACCCCAAAATTAAAAACAATATTTTCTTTAAACTTAAAAAAAAAGCTAACCAAAAACTCTAAGACAATTAGTTTTGGTTTTCCTTAACTAACATCAATCAACCTATATTTGCAAATAAAATGTATAATTATCTTATTTTATCATAATGTTATGCCTAATATGTAAGGCATTTCCCTTTGAAAACAACTTCCCTCACTGTTACATATCACTCTCTTCTACACCATAAGATCAAATGTTAAATGATTGAAATGTTTTAGGCCATTAGATCTGTAATCTTTTTTATTTATACAACTAACTACCTAATAACTAACTTACAAAACTAATCTCTCTTGCATCAAGCTATGAGATACAAGGTTAATTTGCAGGTCTCTGTTGCGACCCTGAGCCAAATGCTTGATATACAAGGTCGATTTGCAGGTCTCTATTACGAGCCTGAGAAAACGTTGAATGTGATCCTCTTTGGTATCGATTTGATTCCAATCAAACGGTTACCCTCGGGATATGGTCTGTCATCGGCAACCTTACAGCGGGAGCATGAGCATGCTTGATATACAAGGTCGATTTGCAAGTCTCTGTTGCGACCGTGAGCCAAACGTTGAATGTGATCCTCCTTGGTATTGGTTTGATTCCGATAAAACGGTCACCCTCGGGACATGGTCTGTCATTGGCAACCTTACAGGTTACCCTCAGGGCGTGGTCTTGCATCAGCAACCTTACAGCGTGAGCCTGACCCTGAGGCTGAAAAAGGAGCTTGAAACTGCGTGTGATATGGAGAGCAAGGCGATTTTCTGAGTATGCTTCTAATTATTTTTTTAACACTAGCATAATTTTAATCTACTTACACTCGGCCAATATTTGATTCTTGTGGGTTATACTTTATATATTATAGTTTGCAGAACTGGTATTATGTATTTGATTTTCTCCTTGTACATGAGAGATGTTTTTTTAAATTTATTTTCTTATTTAGTATACTGTCTTTGTAAATTTTTCCATGCAACTATTTGTGTGTTTAAAGTAGGATTATTTCTGCGCTGATATCCACATACCTGCTAGAGCCGCTAAATTTTGTGTTTCTTTTTGTGTGGAGCTTCATTTACTTGCAGGAGCCCCTTGAATGCAATGCTTTTCTTTATTCTGTTGAACTTTATTTTCTTGTGGCCCAGTTTCAATGTAATGTGTTTCTCAGCGTCTTTTGATGCGTTTCCTTTTGCGTTTAACTTCATTTACTTGCAAGAGGTCGTTGAATGCAATGCATTTCTTTTTTTTCTATTAAATTTCATTTTCTTGGTGGTGTAGTTTTAATGTAACGTGTTTCTTGAAAAAATATTTAGCATATTTTGATTGTTTTCGGTAAAGAAAATATAATTAAGCCAATAAGAAGCATGGTTACCAAATTTGGTGAAATTGGAAGGAAAAATTCGAAAATGTTGCAGTTCGATTCGGTTCTTGAATTAATTCGCCCATTCGAGGTTCAGTACAACATATTTAGTTTACAGGAGGGAGAGCCAAGCAGTTTTCCACGTGCCCATCCGCTCTTCATAAACCCTTTCGCATCCATGAAATTGCATATAACTTTTCATTAAAGGAATTAGATTTAGCACATTTTGTTTAGAGGCACAACTGAGCTGGTTTCCAATCAGAATTACATATAATTGTACCATCAGCTCTTCAAAATTCCTTTTGGATCGATGATATGGCAACTTACCTCTTAATGAATGGTCGGGTAAGGTCCGGTTGAATTTTTATAAAATGGATATTTGCAAGGTAAAATAAAATCAGTAAAGACTTATGGTTTAGGATTTACAAACTATCATCCATTCTCTCACTTCTACTGAACATCTGATTTTATTAACATATATATATATATAATAGATTATGTGTTTATATTCATTAAATTTAAATAAAAATATATTAGGGAAAAAAGTGATAAAAAAAAGGTTTAAAATGTCTACTTCCAAAGTTTTACAATATTGAATTTTAAGTATTTGAATTTTTTTCTTATTGAATCGGATTCGAACTTGGTAACTATGATAAGGAGATAGCTAATTGGGCTTTACATAAAGTTTTATTGGGTGGTTTCAAGTTTCTTTACTAAAATCCTGAAATACAAAGGGCAGAATGCACAGCCTTGAATAAAGTGTCTGAGCTATCACTATAATTGCATAATGCACAACCTTGAATAAAGTGTCTGAGCTATCACTATAATTGTAACATACCAAAATACAGAAAACACTATAATAACAATAAAAAAAATTGTCATGATGGTTGCCATCAATGAAAAGCTCTGTAAAACGATGTATCTTTATAACTTTATGTGCATTCAAATTCATAACAATCTTCTATCAAAAAATGTATTTTTATATTTTTATGTGCTTTGTTTTTCAAACCGGGTTTTGTACAAATCCTACTTTAATCCTACTTTTGTTATTCAATGTGTTCTTGAAACATACACTTGGAGAAATCTTTAATAAAATGAACCAGAAACGGAATGTTCTGTTGTTGTTATGCTTTCTCTATTTTGCATTAAGATTTCATTTTTACATGTGCCTAAACATTTATTTTCATTCTCTTCCATTAAATTTCATTCTCTTCCATTAAAGTGATATTTAGAGTTAAGACCAGTAAAATCTTGTTAATCTTGTTCCATCTAATCTGCTCCAATATGAATAATGTAAATTAAGTAAATTAAAAATCTCTTAGAAAGGTGACATATTTTCATTTTAATGTATTTTGGAATTAAGGAATATCTAATTTCAATGAGAGTGATGTAAGTTAATTCTCGATATGAATAATGTAAATTAAGTAAGTTAAAAATCTCATTAAAAAGTTACTTATTTTCATTTTAATGTATTTTGGAATTAAGGAATATCTAATTTCAATGAGAGTAATGTAAGTTAATTTCATTTAAACAATGTTAATTTTTTTTCCATTCTTAGAAGAGAGTTTTTTTTCTTCACTACTGGTTCACGGATACCCATGGTGAGTGGGTCTCCTATGTCATTTTAATATATTTTGGAATTAAGGAATATCTAATTTCAATGAGAGTAATGTAAGTTAATTTCATTTAAACAATGTTATTTTTTTTTCATTCTTAGAAGAGAGTTTTTTTTCTTCACTACTGGTTCACGAATACCCATGGTCAGTGGGTCCGCTACGTCAAGGATCAAACAAGGCACCCTAAGAGTTTCTGGGTTTCGACCCTGTGAAAACAAGGCACCCTAAGAGTTTCTGGGTTTCGACCCTGTGACCTCCCATTGGCAGCCCTGGCACCGATTGAGCTAACCCTTGGGGCTTAGAATAGAGTTTTTTATACTTATAATAACTTTGTTTTTTCTATAGTCTTTTATTGCAATATTTTTTTTTTTTAATTTGATAAAATATTTTTTAAATATTATTTTTGTTTTGTAAAATGAGCCTTTACCTATGTTCAAACTAGGTTTAGCATTACATTAGTTTTGGATGGAGTAAGTGTTTTAGGAAAATTCTTATTTTCTTTGTTGCTAAAAATTAACTTGTTCAACTCATAGTTGTATTTTCAATTGGGAAGATTTATCCTCATAAAAAGTTTAAGATAAGGTGTATTTTATTTAAATATTAAAATATAGTAAAAAAATTTTAATAAAGTTATCTAAATTTTCATCCATTTAAAATAGCCAAAGCAATGAGAATGTCAAAAGGAAGTTTTTTTAATTCCATATACAAAATATTTTTATTTATAATTGTTTTCTAAAAATCCAAAATAAATTTTCCACCACCCATTTAACTTTTTCCAATGTTATAGTTCCATTTAAATTGTGTAACTATGTTTAGATAGGAAAGAGTGTATGTAATAGTAATTGTTGTTATTGATGAATTGAACTATAATTGAGTATCCCTAGAATCATAGTGATATCAAAACAAATGAATATCTAAAAATAAAAACAAATTTATGTCAAACCTTTATAATCAAAACAATTAGTAAAATAAATATAATAAAATAATCAAACAATTATTCTAAAAAAATTAAAAATAAATAAAAATAATAAATGGTAAAAACTTTAAATAATAATATTGGTTCAAAACCTAAGATAATTATAACACTAAAATAAAAAATAAAATTAGATCAAAATTACAAAATAGTAGTAGTAATAATAATAATAATATAATAAATAATAATAATAATAATTTATTAACTAGTCAACGTAAAAAAATCAAAATAAAAAATAAACTTAAAGAGATTATGTATATAAAAGAAATAGCATGGATCCAACTATTATTAATTAAAAGAAATAATAGATACAAGTTAAACATATATATAAAACATGTAACAATACTCTTAACTATGGAGTTTCAATTCCATTTTATGTACTCTTAACTATGGAGTTTCAATTCCATTTTATATTTACTGTCAATTACTATATAGATACTTATACAATAAATAAAAACCAATTATTATTGTTATATATAAAAATTAAAGTTAAACATATATATAAAACATGTAACAATACTCTTAACTATGGAGTTTCAACTCCATTTTACATTTACTCTCAATTTACTATATAGATACTTATAAAATAAATAAAAAACTTAAGAAGAAATACAGGAACCAATTATTATTATTAATTAAAAAAATTAATATATGAGGCAAACATATATATAAAACATGTAACAATACTCTTAACTATGGAGTTTCAACTCCATTTTATATTGACTCTCAATTTACTATATAGATACTTAATTTCTAAATAGGTTTTTTCACAATACAATGTGCCAATACTATGGCTTATTGATACCACATGCCCAAAAAAACATAACTCATATTCCTATGACACTTGTTCATATATGACATTTTTTAATTAATTTATTTAATTAAAAGGGTAAAAGAGAATAATTGTGTTTGAGATAAACTACTAAAACTACTATTGAGAATATTCTAGAATATTTCATAGAGATTAAATCCTTACCATCCACTTAATAATTATTGGTAAGTAAATGAAAATTATGGAAGTCTCATTCTGAAAAAAAGACTCCTACTTAATTAAATCACTCATAAGAGAGGCAAAACACTTACCACATACCTCTTGATATGACATTGCAATCATATTCATATGAAACATGTTCATATAACTTTTTTTAATTAATAAATTTAATTAAAATAGAAAAAAAGTGCATAATCTCTTTTGAAATAAATCATAACCTTTACCATTTGACTAGTACTAAGAATGTTTTAGAATATTGTGTGGAAATTAAACATAATGATTAGTAATTAAATCAAAATTTTGAAATCCCTATTCCAAAATATTCATGTCTCATATATACATGCCTATAAATGTAATAAGCATGTATCATGGTTTACCTACGTTAACTAGCTAGCACATCCATATGTCGATAGACATCAATATTGTTGCAATCCATTGTGCAAAGGGGGAGGCACTAACCTAAATATGTTTCCCAAACACATTCCCACAAGATGCTTTGATATTGGAATAGGAGAACACATGGTGAGTGAATTTTGCAAGAGGGGCCTCTTTAGTTATCAAAAAGGAAAGGCACAGTAGGTTAACTATTTTTATATATTTTTATATAGGTACTTATTTTACAAGTAGTATTACCTTTTGGTTTAAAAAGGCCACATGTTTTTACAGGAGCAGTGATGGATGATGTTGTAGCTAATGCAATCCATTCAAATCCAAAGTATGGAAATAATCAAATAACAAAACCCACTAGAACTTTCTCAACATCTTGGATAAAGAGCATATCATGTTGCGGCTAACGAAATCCATTCAAATCCAAAGCATGGAAATAATCAAATAATAAAACCCACCAGAGCTTGCTCAACACCTGGGATAAACAAAATCTCTATGAAAATATAACCCTTGAGAAGTATCCAAAGTCTTCAAATCCTCAACCAAAAAAAAACTATGGAATTCAATATATTGATATGAATTATGCACATTTTCTTGGGTCTCAAGAGGCCTTCTCATAATGAAGTTCTTTAGATATAATACTTCAAGACACCCTCCTTTGTTTAACTGTACATAAAGAGTACAATCATAGTCAAGGGTTTATGTCTAATAATTGTTTAAAGAATTTCCTGGATAAATCTAGACTCATATACATTTTTTAAAAGAAATTATTGTCGTTTTCATACAGTTTAGGATTTTTAATTTTTTAATTGATATGGGTAGTGAAGATCCTTCTTCATCACCAGGCCCTGAAAACATGGGCAGCGAATTTGGTAAGAGGGACCTCTTCACTTTTGCAAAAGGAAAGAAGGAAAGAAATTGTATGCTAACTATTTTAATATAGGTTTTTATTTTATAAGTGGTCTTACATTTGGTTTAAAATATGCCACATATTTTTACATGAATAGTAATGGATTATGATGTGACTAATATGATCTATTCAAATCCAAAGCATAGAAATAATCAAATAACAGAAATCACAAGACCTTTGTCAACACCTTGGATAAAGAAATGCTCTTTGAAAGCATAACCCTTCGAAACTATAAAAGATGCCACGTGTTTTTACATGAATAGTGATGGATTATGATGTGACTAATATGATCCATTCAAATCAAAAGCATAGAAATAATCAAATAACAAAACTCACTAGACCTTTCTCAAAACCTCAGATAAAGAAATGTTCTTTGAAAGAATAACCCTTCAAAAGTATCGAGAGTCTTCAAATTCCTAAACCAAAAGAAAACAATGAAACTAAATATGTTGATATGAATTATGCACATTGTCTTGGATTTCAAGAGACCTACTCGAAATTTGAATCTTTTAAATTCAAGGATGTTGAACAACAAGGGTCTACCTATCATATGGTCCTCGTACAAATTTGTATTTGCATTCAATGACTGGTATGAAACTCAAGATCATTTTCATTAAATTGTTTTGGAATGACTTTTCTCAATTTTAGAATTTCCGAGTTAATATATTAAAATTGCTTCCATGACATTGATTGTAAGTCTATCATTTGTATTTTCATCTTATTTTGACAAAAAATTGTGAAATCGAACTTTGATATCCCTTATTGATGTGCTATACAAGTTCCATTTGTGTGGGGTTTTAAGATGCATTCCATGAAATTCCAGATCTCATCAAAGTTGATCCTACATGCTCAAACTAGATTGTTACATTAGAAAAAATCTATGTTTTTGTTTTTGGGAATAGTGGTCCCTCATCATGTCAATCGAATTTGAGATATTGAAAGTCATTTCAAAAACTTTCTGACTTTATTTAGGACAATTGATTTTGGCTTTTATTGCCAAAAGCTATCATATGTAATAAGTTGGCTTAGAAGGAATTGCATTTGCTAGTGCTGCCTCTCCTCTCAATTGAGGATGGAAAACGAAATCTTGCAAAACAATGAGATTCCATCTTGAGGATGACATGGTGTAGTATTCCAACTGTAGGATGACATGGTGCAGTCGCTATTGGTCAGTATGCATTACGGTTTCAATTTACTGATTTTTTGTATTTTTCCCTTTTGTTTTCCTACATGCTCAAACTAGATTGTTACATTAGAAAAATCTATGTTTTTGTTTTTGGGAATAGTGGTCTCTCATCATGTCAATGGAATTTGAGATATTGAAAGTCATTTCAAAAATTTTCTGACTTTATTTAGGACAAATGCTTTGGGATTTTATTGCCAAAATCTATCATATGTAAAAAGTTGGCTTACAATGAATTGAGTTTGCTAATGCTGCCTCTCCTCTCAATTGAGGATGGAAAACGAAATCCTACAGAACAATGAGATTCCAACTGTAGGATGGCATGGTGCAGTCATTGTTGGTCAGTATGCATTACGGTTTCAATTCACTGATTTTTTTGTATTTTTCCCATTTGTTTTTCTACATGCTCAAACTAGATTGTTACATTAGAAAAACAATCTATGTTTTTGTTTTTGGGAATAGTGGGCTCTCATAATGTCAATGGAATTTGAAATATTGAAAGTCATTTAAAAAAATTTCTGACTTTATTTAGGACAATTGGTTTTGGCTTTTATTGCCAAAATCTATCATATGTAATAAGTTGGCTTAGAAGGAAATGAATTTGTTAATGTTGCCTCTCCTCTCAATTGAGGATAGAAAACAAAATCTTGCAAAACAATGAGATTCCAATTGTAGGATGACATGGTGTAGGATTCCAACTGTACGATGACATGGTGCAGTTACTGTTGGTCAGTATGCATTACGGTTTCAATTTATTGATTTTTTGTACTTTTCGCTTTTGTTTTTTATTTGACTTATACAACAGAGGAACAAAGCTCTTAATAGTTTGTATGCTTTCACAATGTTTCAAATTGTTGAACTTGTTTTGAGTATTAACCACATCTATGATTTTTTCTCCAAACGTTGCAGTTGCCACTTTCAGTGTTAATGCTACTCTCTGCTACTCTTTTGTATGCTTTAAAAATGTTTCAAATTGTTGAATTGGTTTTGAGCATTAACCAAATCCATGATTTTTTCTCCAGACGTTGTAGTTGTCACTTTCATTGTTAATGCTACTCTTTCCTACGCTATTGCCTTACGGCGTTTCCATTGCAACATTTAGTGCACTTGCTAATTTTATTAATCCTAAACCTATAGGCATATCTAATTTGAAATAAGGTTAAAAAACAATCTAATAAAAAAATTATGAGATTTAATAAAAAATATTTTTTTAGTATTTATACCTAAAATGATTAGATTAAATTCTAACACCAATCTTAATTATATTTTTTAACCACCACTAAAACTCTGAAAATAATATGAAAAAGAAAAAACACTTTATTTTGTAATTTTTATAATATTAACTAATATTCCTCAACCATTTAACTTACATAATTATCCCATAGATATTTATATTAATTTGTTAAGATTAACCATATTAGAAGTTCTGCATCTCCATTGTACCTGCATGGAAAATGTCTATTGTGAAAGTTGTACATTTAGAATGTATATATAGATATAATAAACAGTTTACCCTAACAATTTGCAGTATTAGCGAAATATCACTGAATAACAGGTGCCGTTGCGTTGTATTTTTCCTAGTTGAAAGCGTCCAATGTCATAGACGCAAAGGTTTTATCTGGCGCCCACTTTGGATTGGCCTCGTGGCGGTTTTCGATATTACCGCTGACGTCGCGGTTTCGATATTATCACAAATTCAAAATTTATATCTGAAAATTAACGTGATACGCAGATATTGATAACTTTCAATAATCAATTAGTCATATACTGTATGTACATGCAGTGGTGAAGAGCCTGTGGAGGTTGACGCTGTTAAAGACGAAGACAACCTGCATCACAACACAGGCTGCGGATTTATGATTTGGCAGAAAGATTTTGATTAACGAGAAAATTGTGGTTACAAGTTGTTTAATGTATTCAATCTAAATGTTAAATTTATTTTTATATTAAAAACGTTAAAACAACCACACTAATACATTTTAAATGGTGAAACATTGCTGTCGCCAGATTCATTGCCAAAATTGCAAATTTGAACATTTACCTTTGTACCATCCTCTAATGTAGTCCATAACCTATGTAACGAATGTGACGTTAAGGAACTAAAATCTTGATTGAATGGGAGGTTTTCCAAGCAGGATATTTGTCGTCAAGGTTCGGGCAAACAGGTGGTTTTCGATGGGCAAGATTGGGCCCATAATAGTTCTTAGAAACGCCCCCTAGGTGTACATTTTTTATTTGATAACACTTTGACTCAAAGGAGACATTTCTTTGTCCTCTGCGACTGCCATGCCGCCCATAGACTAGCCCCCTTGACTGGCAAACTCTCGTGATCGATGGTTGTAGTGGTTCTTGTCAGTGCCCTTACGTTCTCTTTCATGGCAATGACGATCGACAAAAGAAGATTTTAAAGTAATCCAGCCTGCAGGGCCAGAGAAAAAGTCGTATATATATATATATTATATAAATATGATGGATGCATTCAGACCGAAATTATGCCGTAGCATTTGCTTTGCAGCCTAATACATATTGGTTTTTTCCCATGAAAGATATGGAAGTTCCCGTCATATTTTTCCCCATAAAAAATATGAAAGTTCCAGTCATATTTTTTTTAAATATATGGTGATACATTTTTGTAAAATTAAATAAAAGTCTGTAATAAATTTTTGTAAATTTAAATAAAAACTGGTAATAATTTTTTGTAAATTTAAATAAAAATTGGTAATAAATTTTTGTAAATTTAAATAAAATTTGTTAAATTTCATTTTAAGTGCTTTAGCAATTTAGTAATTTTTGATGACATTAAATCCATAAAAATATGATTCAAATACTTTTCCATAAAAAAAAAATTTGTAATTTTTTTACCTAAATTCCAACCACTTTTAACCTCTAACAATTCCTCCTTAAACGACTCCTCAAATATATCTTTACAATGTTCGTACTCCATTTCTTTATTGATATATATCTGTACAAAATTCGTAGTCCATTTTTTCTTGAAATATATATCTGTACAAAGTTCCTAGATCTTCATTTGCCGTAGTATCGTTTTTTGCCTCGGTCCCTGTGCCTTTGTTTCAACAACCCAATATTTCTCATGTGAACAGGAAAGTTTAACAAGACAAGGAAATTAGCTCTTCTAAGCTGTGAAGAAGATCAAATGGCTTGGACTAAAAGGCAATCGAGATCAAATTAGCTCTTCTACTGCTCTCCACAGCAAACGCCATTGGATCTTTGACAACAGGTTTAACTCGTTCCATTGTCCCGACACATTTGCGTTTAAATTTTCGTTTGCAATGCCAAATACGAAGCTATTATTACCAATCGGCTCGTTTTAAAATAGCTGATTATTCCTCTCCATACATTTAGTTATTCTGAATCTAAAACCATATTTCTGGTTTTCTATCATTGTAATCCATTTGGAAATAGTCATATAAATTGTTGCGGTCTATCATTAATAAGATAACAATTTGTCAGTAGCGTAGGTTATTATCATAGTTTTTAGGATATTTCACTTTGCAAATCTGTATTATGTAAAGTTATATGAAGGATGAAGGTCCCGTATTCAATTCCCATAGAGATTGAAATTTTGTTGAATTCTATGTACAGTTCTCCGATTAGGGTATTAGTTTTTCTTCAACTAGCTCTTTGTTGTTTCAAGGTACTAATGTATGTCACCATATTATTGTAGCCTTATTAGGAACAGCTTGCCAGTAACCTAAGATATTATCATATTATTAATATAGAGTTGGCCAACTCAATTTGTGGTTGTTGTATCATGGTATTAGTTTTGTTCAATTAACTCTAATTTTTTGGTTTTTTAAAATTCAATTTATTTTTAGATATCATTTTTTGGGATTCAAATGCTTTAAGAAAGTCATTCATCTAGGACCATTTTCATGAGAGGTAGTCGTAACTGACTAATTTCTCATGGTGTTTTAATAGTCCACTAAGCACTCATTGCATCGAGTGATGCTCACATGGGTGAATAAGTGGGATTGAAACTAGTGAAATGAATCACATAGCGTCAATCATCACTTCCAAGACTTGCTCTTGTTGTTTCATGATACTAATGTGTCAGCATGTTGTTATAGACTTACTAGAAACAGCATATTATCTTATCATTATTATAGATTCTGGTGTCATTGAACTCAATTTTCTGTTGTTCTATTAAGGTATTAGTTTTGTTCAACTAACTCTCATTGTTTGAGGGCACTAATCTATGTTAACATATTTGCTACAAACAACATCCCTTGGATTTTTTTGGGGGAAAAAATGAAAATTTTGTATTTGTGAATTTTTTTAACTATATTTTACAAAAATTATAAGACAAAGTTATTTAGACAAATATAGCACTGATGGTCTGTTAAAACTCATTGTCATGGGGACTTTCAGAGCATTAACAATTGCTGAATTTTCACACTCAACTTGTTGGAATCTAGTGGACTAAACCGCCAGTCCATGATTCACTCTGAGACCACTCATAAATAATAATGGTTTGGAAGTTTATTATTGCCCGAAGGTTTTGGTGTAATAGAGAACCTCAACCTGGGATCAGATCCTTGGCCTAAAGTTCCATTACCATTCACCTAGTTGAAGACTAACCGCCACATTAAGATCTTTACTTAAAAGATAATGCCCTTGGCTTTTGGTCTAATAAAAGACCTAACAAAAACCTATCAAGACACCACATAGAAATGTAAAAGCTAAAGCAAGCCTGGTATTCTGGTCTTCTGATAACAGAAAAGGATCATATTGTAAAGGACTCGGAGACATGGAAAAAAAAGCAACGGACCACAGAGTAAGTGTAAGGAGGACTTCTGAGAACTACTCATGATTAGTTTCCAATGCGTAGATTTATTATTTAAACGAGTTATGATTTTGCAGGTACCCAAGGGCGGGCCGAAGACGGAGAAGCCTGTAGATGGAAGCCCAGAGATGAATGTTTTCGAAGAAAACTGCAACAGTTTAGATGATGAAGAAGAATGCATGATGAGACACAAACTGGCTGCTTATGTGAACTACATCTACACTCAGCAACACAACCCATAAGGCTCATGTAACACCAAGCTGTATTCTTCATTCCTAGTAAGGCTCGGGTCCTAGTAATCGATGAAAACAAAACTTGCGGTCCTAGTAATCGATGAAAAAACAGGCTATGGAAGAAGGCCAATGTTTATGAGCACAAGAATTCTATTTATTTCGTGAACAATTTTATGTACTAAAATTAAAATTACGTTACTTTAAGTTGAAATGTATCAGATATTAGGTCACAGAGACTTCCAACATATTTATGCGTTTTCCCTCGGTATGGCAGGTTATTGATTAATGTACAAAAATAACAATTTTTTAGCGAGGATGCATTGTTAGGTACACTTTCCATACTTCAAATTATGTTTAACTTTCCAGAAGAAAGTTCCATAAAAGAATTTTTATGTTTTTGAAATAATTCTCGTTATTATGTACACTTTGCATACTTCAAGTTATTTTAAATTTCGAGAAAAATATTCCATTAAAGTACTTTTATGTTTTGAAAAGATTCGAGACGGTTGATCACTCGAGTCACAGCCAGATATCTTCTGGAGTTCGTTATGAAAGAGATGTAGAATAGTTATTGTTTAGAAAAGTATATATTAGGGTTTCTTATAAAACAGATTGATAATTTTGTAATATTTATATTTAATACGTTAAAATAATATATATATATATACACCACTAGGAAACAGCTTTACTTATCCCATAAAAAAATATTGCCATGGACATCAGCATGTAAAAAAAATTTGTAACCTTTGCAAGATAAAGTTGTTTTAAGTAATCCACTTTTATAGAAAGGTTGTGGTCAGCTAAAAGAAAAGCTCTCCTATCCCTTTCCTACAGAGGATAAATAGCAAATGTTGCGAAATTTTTCGAGGATCAAGGGTGCTCCCAACGGCAAACTCCCTTCTCCAAGCCCACTCTTTCCCACGCATAAGCAAGGTCATCATTTTTCCAGACCCTTGGCAGCCCGAAACTGACATCATTTATGTGATGTATTTCTTGATGTGTTAAAAGATTTGAAAAATATTAAATTTTGAAAATATCAACTCAATATATCATTTGAAATAATTAATTAAAAAAAAGAAAAATAACAGCATTCCTCCCACAATTAAACCCAATTTAAAACATTAAAATTAATATATTAATTATATGTTTTGTTAGTCATGGATGTAAATTTATAAGGCTGCGCGCAAGTTGTATAATTAAGCATATTATACTTCGAGACTTTGACGAAATTTAAAAAATAGCACAAAATAGTACAGTATCATAGATTTACGAATCCATCTTGTGGTGGGTTATAAGAATAGTATTACAAAATTTACCGTAAACAACGTATAGAGAGGCTCATTTTACTGTTGGATATGACGCTCATTGAAGAGAGGGAGTGAACCAACATTAATATTTCTAGTTCTTGGTCAAATGCGCAGTTAATTTTCTTATATTTCTTCTCACTTTGAGAACATTCTTGAGTCCTGTAGGAAGTGATGGGTCAGCTTCTGTCATTTTTACATATCTCGAGAATGAAAGCAAGTTGGAGAGGGTGAAGATGCAGGAATACATCTGGTACTTCAGCTAGTGGGGGTCCATTACAAGGATAAGGAACTCAGATATGGCAACCCTCAACATCATTCTCCGGCCGATGCAGTGATAATGCATAATTCCTTCCGTATGCTCAAGGCTGGTTGAGTTTAGCCACAATATATTAGAGTTGCAAGTTTAGAAGTTAAGGGGCAGATAAAAACTTGAACTGTGATAGGAAAAAGGATTCTAGCTTCAGTTTGAACTTGCTTTGTCTTCACAATTGAGATGTTGTTCAAATAATTCCTTTTGGATGTATAAAACAAAGGCTTTTGGTCCAGTGGCTTCTTCCCTATTAACGGTGGTTTACAACTGTGGAGTGTAAGCTCAAAGTGGTGTTTGTGGCATGACACACCCATCGGACTAATGGGTTTGGCTGGTAAGCATTTGCTCTGTAGTTATCTTCTGTAATACATTTATATGATGTTACCAGTGGGAATAACTTTGTTTATGGAATAGCTTTGGTTATTCTCATACGCATGCAGGAAGATGAATTCTCTTTAGATTTCCCATGTATGAATTCTCTTAGTTTTTGTATCATGCCAATCATACTAAACTAGGACTCTCTATTTTGATACCTCTAATGAGAAAAGGATTGTACATCCCAACAACGTTCCATTATCGGCTAGGCTATGCTCGAAACCACCCTGATGAAAGGTTGGAAACTTGCGGCTTGCCATCCCCTCTCGTACCCATGTGGCAGAATATCGCCAAACATCCAATCGTTCGTTCCAGAATAGGGCTAGGGTCCCTAAGCAAAGCTTCCTTTGGGGATGCTCTTGTGCGGGTATGTTCATCAATAAATACATTTTTTTCTTCGGTGAATTCTCTTTGGTGCAGACAGCAGATGAGAGACCTCTTCCTGCAAGAAGATATGTATATATGAATTTTCCTGAAAAATTTTATTTTGGGAAATTCTTTAAGGGAAGGAAGCTGATTTAATATTCCAGTTGAATTCATTGATTGATTAGTTGATTCATCCAATATTGTTTTAGCTTCATTGCAAAAAAAATATCAACCAATTGTAGATACAAAATTGATTCCACATGTTTTACAGGTTCACATTTTTATTTCTTGCCAGGCTAATCAACCAATTATAGATACAAAATTGATTCCACATGTTTTCCATGTTCACATTCTTATTTCTTGCCAGGCTACTCTTATCTTACTCTACATTTCTCTACACTTCTATCCACGGACCTTTGAACTTTTGGTGCAAATATTAGTTTTATATTAAAAGATACTTTAAATTTAATAACATTGATTTAATTTTATTTATTTTTAAAATTTAAATATTATTTGTAATATATATCCCATATTGGCCTTTCATTATTAATATTTATGAGGTACGGTTTTAGAGTGACCTCATAAAGGACTTATATTGGAATAATAATAATTTTTGGTGATATATTTAAATTTTATTTTTAAATTAGTTTATTGATGAAAATAATTAAAATTTATTACAAGATTGAGATAAAATTATAAAACTAAAAAAACAGATTTAAAAAACAATATATTAAAAAAAATATTTAAATTATAAAAAATATTATTTTAATTTTTTCTAATATATAAATTTATGAATGAATTATATGTATATATTAAGTTATAATGGTGTTAATATCCAATTTACAATTATAATTGTTGATATGAATTTGTTTTTCAAAAGACTCAAATTTATTTTGCTTTAAGATAGAGAATTTAATATTCTTTTACATCTTCTATGAACAAATAATCTTTATTTATTTGTTTATCTATATTTTAATAAAAAACAGTAGTTTAATTTAACTATTTATTATGTATATTCTAATTTCTCTAGTAGTGCATAAGTTTCCATTATTATGTATCTATAAATTTGGATTTTATATGAATAAATTTTCAATTTTAAGATGTCTTACAAATTTGGGCTTTAATCTTTTTTTTTTTTCATTTTTCATTACCATGGAAAATTATGCAAGGAACCCTACTAAACAAAAGATTAAAATGTAATTTGGAGAGGTTTTTTTGTTTATACATATACAGTACTAATATTATATATAGAGGTTAAATTGTAATTGAGATAGCTTCTTGTTTATGTATGTAAGGGATTAAGGTTAAATATTATTAAACTATTATAGATATGTTTTAAACATTGATCTAGCAAGTTGCTAGAAGGATTAAATTTCTTGAGATACAAACTTCTTTTACAGTGAAAAAATTGAAAAAAATAGATATTTGATACCCCTTCTTGAGATGAAAACCTATTTCACAGTGAAAAGGTTGAAAAAACGGTTTTAGAGATTTGAATCTCTTCATGTTTGATAGATCCTAGGTCAAGAAGGATAGATACTTTATTTATACACACCATGTGTGAATTTTTATTGTTTAAATTACATTTTTAATGTATAAATTGATTTCACACCTTCAAAATCTCCTTGGGCACTTCCATTTTGTAGACTATATATCTTAAACTTGTAATTCCAACAAATATTTGATGAAATTTTAATACAATTAAAAATATATATATATATTAATATATATATATATATATAATATATCTAAAGGGTGGCAATATAGATTAGTGGTCCTTTTTGAAAATTTTAAATCATAAGAAATTATTTTTACCAAAGACTTTATATAGTATAAAATTAACCTCGATAGGGGTGTTATGGCAGTTGTAATGAGTATTAAGTATGATATGATGGGCCCTCGCACCACTGCTCCTTCTCATACACCACACTATCAAGGCTCATTTATGAGACCCTGCCTCCCAAGGAGGGTGGGAAAGGCTCCCTACTACATCTTAAGATTCAAATCTATTGTGTAGCCCACAAGATCCACCATCCTTCCTTCTCCTAGGTGATTTTCTCACCCTTATCTTGTTCCTTTGATGCCTCCATATGATACTCCCTCCATCCACCATGACTTTTGACTATTGACTAGTCTCATGTGCATAGGAATCCTCCCTAGCCTCTGTAGATTTCCCTCCACCTCCGATGGCTTTTTTATACATGAAAGGACTTTCCATCAATGGTGTAGCTATTCGGAAATTACCCTATCATTAAATTCTTTCACTATAAGATTTTTTATCTTGCCAACGAGCTCCAACCAAGACTTAGTGAATATTTACCATCTTTCATGGCCATAACATGCCAACGCACTCACAACCGACAAGGAGGAGGAGGTCAATGAGCTTCAAGTGTTTTCAAAGCTAGATTTCATGTAGAGTCTTTAGTGCACAACTTTCATGAGCACATCCCTCTAAATATTCAAGAGGAAATTTCACTGGTCAAGGTGGAAATTCAGTAGGAAACTTGGACTCAAAAGCCATGGTAGGTATTACCCCTTGGGTTCCTAAAACTAGAAACTCCTGAGCATTAAGAAACGACTATAACCATATTATGGATCTATACTTGCATGTCAAGCTATTGTGGAGTATAATCTTTGTTGATAAAATACATACCTAGGTTAACCTTAGGCATTGACTAGATGATTCAAGCATCTCATGTTCAACATGGAAGGTTCACAAGTGGCTTGTGAGGCTAGATATTAGATCTCCACCTAGCTCTCTAATTCCCTATCCACAGAAGGTCGATTAACAACCCATCAACTTAAACACCTCATTGTCTTCTTGATGCTAACAACACTTATGTTTCATGGTTGTATTCCTTAGGTTTTCATGCATTCCAACGATGGATATTAGATTTGTATTCCTTAGAGTTTATTTTAATTTTCTTAGCTTGTTGTCTCAAACTCTATAAAATTCAAATGTTCCATGTTTTGTGTTTCTTTTTTGTTATTTTCCCTATGGTCCGGCAACATTATCCATATGAACTTTAAAGTCTTAGATTATTAGATATAGTTCAATTATGATGCCCTAGACTCTCTATTCTCTTACCATTGGTCTAGTTTCAATGAAAATAGAATATATATATATATAGCTTATATAAATATATATATATATAGTATATATATCACACCATTATTTTTCATCTGAAACTAGACCAAAATGTAAAAGAATAGAGAGTCTAGGGCATCATAATTGAACTATATATAATAATCTAAGACTTATAAGTCATATGGATAATGTATTAATAGTATATTTAAATACATATATAATAGATAAATATTATATATAAGACAAATAAAATATTTATTTATAGACTACATTATTTCACATTAAAATTATGTTTTATACATAGTAATGTTATTACTAACGAATTTTATATTGGCATTAAATTTTCTATTTTATTGAATTTCTTTTAAAATTCTTATATTTAAAAAAAAATAAATATATATATCTATACTCTCTTCTCTAAAATTGCTCTATATAAGTTGATATTAGAGTAAGTTAATTGACATTTATATCCAAATGATTTATTTAAGTCTTGTATTAAAATATCTTCAAAAATATAAAAATCATACATTTTCCTCATAATTAAAAGTGAAAATGTAAAGATCGCAAGGTGAAAATGTAAAGTTCTAAGGGGCAGCTCCTCTATATATAAAGTTGATATTAAAGTAAATTAATTGACATTTATATTCAAATGATTTATTTAAGTCTTGTATTAAAATATCTTCAAAAATAATAAAAATCATACATTTTCCCCATAGTTAAAAGTGAAAATGTAAAGATCCTAAGGTAAAAATGTAAAGATTTAAGGGGCATCTCAATTGATGATCGAAGTAATGTGAAATCTATAAAAACTGATAAATTCAAAGTTCAAATCCCCGATTAAATCTATGAAAACCAAAAATTCAAACTCTAAACCCACTGTAATAAGCATATCTAATTTGCACTAAAACTTCCCAAAAATTATTTGAAATTAATTATTCTTTTTCTATTATTTTATTTCAAATTAATATGGACACAAAAAAACAAAAACAACTTACTTTTTAATAAAAGGTAAAATTTATTTGATTTTAATAATATTTAAGTTACATAATTATCCTATTGATATTTATATTATAATTTCTTAAAATTAAGCATAGCTGCCTGTACAATGTGTAGGGTGAAAGTTGTACATCTCCATTCTACCTCGCTGTAGAATGTATATATAGATACAATAAACAATTTGCCATAACAATGTGCAGTATTAGCGAAATATCGCTGAATAGCATGTGCCGTTGCGTTCTATTTTTCGTAGTTCAAAAAGGTCAAATGTCGTAAACGCATAGGTTTTATCTGAGGCCCACTTTGGATTGGCCTCGTGGTGGTTTTTGATATTACCGTTGAGGTGGAAGGTTTTGCTTTGTCAAAAATCTGAGGTCGAAATGAGCTCGCGGCGTTGTTACTCCTAGAATGAAAAGAACTTGTCTGATTGTTTCTTTTCCATCCACGTCCAATCACAAATTCAAAATTTACATCTGGAAATTACTGTCACACGCAAATATTGACTCGACTATAACATTCAATAATCAATTAGTCATATACTCTATGTCCCGTGGAAGTTGACGCTGTTAAAGACGAAGAAAGCCTGCATCACAGGACAGGCCGCGGCTTTATGATATGGCAGAAAGATTTTGTTTAAAGAGAAAATTGTGGTTATAAGTTGTTTAATGCATTCAATTTAAATGTTAAATTTATTTTTATATTAAAAACCTTAAAGCAACCACATTTTACATTTTTTTTAATGAAAAAATAAAAAATCATTTCAATGCATTTATTTTTGTCTTTAGAAACATTTATATCGTTTTTTCACTTTAATCATCATGTATTGTTGTTTTCTTCTTATAATATGTACACTCAAGATCAATATTCACTATTTTATTTAATTCTTTTATTGCAGCAACTGTTTCTTTAAGACTCACATCAATTTGTTTTGTTCCATTGGTTTCTAAATTCATTCTTCAATGAAATTCAAATTAACAACCTTGCTTTCAACTTCTTCTCCAATGCTATTTTGAACACCTGCATATTCAAAAACAATGTTAAAAACATCTTTCATATGACTCTCTTCAGTTAGTGCTTCTTGCTCTACATCTTTTTTTTTTTCAACTGCATGAAAGTTGTATTCGAGCGTTATTAGTGGATATTTTCATCAAAAACTCTTCAATCACTTTATATTGTTCTTGATCATCAATTGCTGCTACTGCTAGATATACTGTTTCACAAGGAGTTCCCACTGCTTCATATCTTTCTGCTACAGTGGCAACTTCAACCTTCAATGTTTCATCAAATATTGCGCTTACCATTTGCTCATTTTCAATTCATTAACAATTTCAACTTCACCAAATCCATCAACTGCGGCTGGATTCACCACTTCACATCTCACTTTGTAGTCATCATCCACCTGTCTCACCACAATGGGATTCACCATCTGCACCATCCACGTTATAGTGGAGTCCTTGCGCATTTATATGCTCTTTCTCTGCTTCACACACAGAGGTTGCTGCATCTATCTCTATCTCTGCAATGTTTGTTGCATTTTCTTCATCCATATGCATGCATAATTAGTTTCAATTTTATGGTATTGACAACCATCATCCACTTTTGAGTGGTATTCTCCAAACTTTGTTGTGCTCTCAGAGTCTTGCTCATTTGCTCTTAGATCTGTCACTGGCTTCTTTGCTTGTGACATACCCTGTTTTTGCATGTCACTCCCCCTTGCACCAAACTCTGCTTCCACGAACTTCCATGATTCCTTGGAAGTTGTAGCTTTTACTACTTTTCAAAAACACTTTTCATCCAATGCTTGTTTTATACAATTCAATTCTAAAGCATCACATACTTCATCATATGGGTGATTAGACTCTACTTAATTAACTCCTTAGCTCTAAGAAAGGTTAACATTTTGATAACCCAATGATCAAGATATTTATTTGTAAACATAAGAGGTGGTAGTATATCAAAGTTACACCAATCACCCTCTTTCTTCATCTTCTACTAGGCTTCTCAGTTCTTACGGCCCAAACCTTCTAATCATGGCAATGATCTTTGCGTCTTCTTTTTTATTTCTTTTTTTAATATGCTTCAATCTGCTTTGCAACCCATGACCACTGTCATTCCTTTTCTCATAACTACTTTTCTAAGTGCATGAGATTATCTTCCATATCACCCCGAATAAAAACACAGTTTTTAATATGCACTCCAGTTAGGCACAATCTTCACCAAAAAAATTATCAACACCTAAAAAAATTGTAAACTCACTGACTTTACAAAAAACTTAAATGCTTTTACCGATAAAAATAATGTGAAAAAAATTTCTTTCCGATAAAAAAATTCCCATTTTTATGTTTTTTTTTGGGTTTTGGAAAACTTCCAAATACCTCTTTATGAAAATTCCTTTCGAATAACGTTTGTCAATTTTTTTTTCCTAAAATTATGTAAGCCCTTTACTTTTATTTAATAGGCCTGCCATAAAAACTTTTATAATATGATTGAGACGTAAGTTTCAAACCAATCCTTTTGAATGACTTGGTGGTCAATCAAATCCCACCCTTTCAAATAACCTTTTCCACTTGACTTTCCACTTCTCACCCGTGGAATGTCTTGACTTTCTCGGGCCACACACCTTTCGATAGGTAGTTAGGTTATTCCTTGAGGGCTAAGGCAAGAGGAGTTATGACCGACATGTTGGAATTTTATAGTGATTTCAAACACAAAAGACCAGAGAACAATGCTCTGATACCATGTTGGGAATTTCTGGGCATTCCGAACAAAAGGAACAGAACAAAACAATGCTCTGTTTTTACACAGTGAAAACAGAAAAAAAAAAAAAAAAAAAACTGGTGTTTCAGCAACGTAACCGCTTTGCTGAAACAGGTGTTTCAGCAACGTAAAAATTTCGTCAGTTGCTGAACGTGGTGTTTCAGCAACAGTATTTTTTGACGCAAAACTATTTTCGACTTACGGTGTTTTAGCAATGTGATTTTGACGCTAAGTCATTTTATGGGCATCAAAAATTACTTAGAGTAAAATCAAAGTGTTTTTAACACTTGGTGTAACAGTAACTAAATATCAGTAAAACAGTAAACTGATGAACTGTAAACTTGTATTTATGAACAATAAGCAAGCTGATATAAAAACTTAGCTGTTACAAAAGAGGAACGCTTCAGCTCCAGAAATAGATTTTCTATCTCAGAAAATCGCAGGTTCAGCACTTGCTGTGCATTTACAGAAGAGACACTCGTTCTTCTAACCTTCACTCAAAAACAGAACTGCTGTTCTAAAACTCAGACAGAAAAACAGAACTGCTGTTCAGAAATCTTTTGCACTGCCTGATTGAATTGAACAGGACTGCTGTGCGTTACATTTATAGGAAAAATAAAGATCTGAGTTAAACAATAAATTAAACAAAAT
>APFE031132880.1:59333-128638 GCA_000404065.3 Pinus taeda
AGACGAAATGGTCTTTTTCACAATATTGTCTTGTTAATTTTAACCAAAATATGACACACTTTTAAAACATGAGTTTAAGTTGTTTAATCTATAGAATTCAAGTTCCCATTGGTTTTCCAAGGTGTTGAATCCATTTATACACTCAAAATTGCATTGCATTTTAAACAACAAAAAACCACATTCTTTCTTAAAATTATTTTGTCAAATTCTTGTGAAAAAGTCTAGTAAACAACTTTCCTTAATCCCACAAAAAAATTTCGTGAACATCATCATGGAAAATTTAATTGTAGAATTGAAAGATAAAGTTGTTTTATGTAATTCACTTGTATGAAAGGCTACAACCTACTAAAACAAAATCCCTCTCATCCAGGGAGGAAATACCAAACATTCAAAAGTTTTTCAAGTAGCAAGGGTGCTCCCTGTTAAATGCGAAACCAATTATGACTTCAGCATTGTCCTCAACTGTCTGCCACCCACGCCACTAACACCAACCTACTACGTCGTCCACTGACTCCACTGTGTAGTCATGTATTCCACATGATATAATTGGAGAATTCTAGAGCTTCTCTCATTTATAAATTTGTAATCTCTCCTCTACCTGAGCAATGTAAGCCAAGGCAAGGCTTGTGTGTAATAGAAATGTGATTTCAGTTCTCCTTTGTGTATTTTTCTCTTTGTAATGTGTTATTTAATTTATGATGTCTCATATCTTGTGTTCTACATTTTCTTGAATGAATTTTGTTATATCTATCATATTGATGTAATCAACCTCGTTCTTTGAATCCAACACTCACAACAACAAACTCCCGTTTCCAAGCCCACTCTTTCATATGCATAAGCAAGGTCATAGTTTTTCAAATTTATCTATGTGATTTATCTTTTCAAATTTATGCTATCTATTTCTTTAAATTTTGTTCATTTGTTTAACAATAAGATTTGAAAAATATTGAATTGATATATCATTTGAAAATTGAAAGGATTAATTCTAAATAAGAAAAATAAAAACAGTCCTCCCAAAAATAAACCCAATTTACAACATCAAAATTAGTATATTATCTTTATTTTTTTATTAATCATTCATATAAATTTATAACATTGCCTGCAAATTCCCGAACCCACACTGCTTCGAGACATGCCCTCAAGGTAATGAGTTTATTTTACTTATTGTGGTTTTCTTGTCCTTTCCAATGTCTTATATTTCTTTAGTACCCTTTGGGGTTGGCATTCCTCCTTCCCTCAATCCCTACTCAATCTTCTGTCGGGGCCCTTCTAAAATAAAAAAAAAGTCGCCATTAATACATACATCAATGTTATTTGAGGATATTATAGTAAGAAATGTAACGAGATGTTGACAAGATTTAACAAATTCTATTTCAGGATAATATAGTACCATAGAATTAAGAATCCATCTTTTGGCGAGTTACAATAATAATATTACAAGCCTATTACATAATTTAGCATAATGAAAACAAATAAGTGAATGCATAGGGAGGTTTATCTAGAACCCCTCAAACCTGCAATCACTTTGAATTGTCCATTTCTTTGGATTTTTCCAGCAACTTATGAGAAAACTGAAATGGCTCATACAGGGAGTCTTGTGGATTTTTTCAGTGAGTTATGAGAAAACTGAAATGACTCATACATGGAGTCTTGTGGATTTTTCTAGTGAGTTCTAAGAAAACTGAAATGACTCATACAGGGACTCTCGTGAAGGAAATGAAATGCTCCTTTAAATGAAATATTCATCAAGTTAAATTACATATGAATTAATATCAATCTTGATGAGTGAATGAAACTGGTCCAACAAGGAATAACAACCGAAGGGAGATCAAATAACTTAAAGGAAAAAAAATGTGCTTTGCATCGCCAACTAGAATAAAGAATGACCGAAGAATAAATTCTTTATAAGCAAAAGTGAAGTATTAAATGGCTTAAGGAGGGAGAACACAACTCAAAATTATTCCACAAGTTTATGGTTAATTACTAGTTCCAAAATTGTAACAATCGCCTTAGCACTCGGAACACTTAATACTTGGAGGGTCATAACGACGTGTCACAAGTCCTTACTCAACATTTCCAATATCTTATGTTAGAACCTGTTATGGATAGGAGGTCAGACATTCAAAAAGCTACACAACATATTCCAAAACTAGTCATGACAAAACATAATGCTATGTCTTTAAAAGAACTTACTTTCTAAGAAGTAGCGGAAGTAATCATGAATCTTTCTAGGGGACTTGCCCTAGGGTCGGACAAATTCACAACATAATTTTTTCAAGATTGATAGAATATTCTGGGAAATGATATATGGAAGGTGGTGGAATATTCTAGGAGATCCGTCTCCTTGCTTTCATCCTTTGATGCAACTTTTATCTCTCTCATGCCTAAAACGGCTAAGGCCTCAACCCCATCAGACTCGTCCAATAGCCTTACGCAATTTTATTTATAAAATAATCTTTGAAACCATGGAAGACATGAACAAATCTCTTCTCCTTGGTATGATTTCTCTGGAGAAGGTAGGCTATGTGGAGGGTCAACAAATCCTTGAAAACATTATTCTAGTTCAAGAGAAACTCCATTCTCTCTGCTCAACATAACATCCAAGGATGAGTCTAAAGATTGATAGGTCAAACACATTTGATAAGGTATGTCGGCAGTTCACTTATCATTTACTTAAGGCATATGGCTTCCATGAGGAAAGGATATCATGTGTCATGGCTCTCATCTCTAAAGCCTTCTTTTCTATTCTTCTCAATGGCTCCCCCACTTCTACCTTCACTCCTTCTAGAGGCATCACGCAAGGAGATCCTCTATGTCCTTACATTTTTCTATTCGTAGTAGAGGACTTAAGTCTTTATACCAAGCACTCTCTACATCACCATCATTTACATGGTTTCCCTCTTGGCACTCCTCAACATTGATCCACTCATCAACAATTTTTGGATGATATTTTTGTTATAGTATCTCCCTCCATCTAGGAGGGTCACTTTTTTAAATACCTTTTTTACACCTTTAGTGTTGCCTCCAGAACTCAAATCAACATGGGAAATTCTTAGATCTTCCTTTTCAATAATCCCCATGGAATCCAAATTCACATCTCTCACGTCCTTAGCTTTCAAAATAACTTCCTCACACCCAAATACCTTGTTTCCCATCTCACATTCAATCTTCTCTGCTCTATATTTTGGGAGGGGATCCTATCGAAATTATAAGCTAAACTCTCCAACTAGACTTCCAAATCCTTAAATTTTGCAGGGCATTTCACCCTATTAAAATAAGTCCTTCAATCGATTCCTACCTTAATTCTATCTGCTCTTGCTACTCTGAAAATCATCCTCACTAAACTCTACAACCTTCAGCGATCCTTCTTATGGGGAGGAGCCACACTGGCAAAAGTGTGGGCCTTAGTGGCATGGGATACGTTATGTCATCCAAAAGTAGTAGGGGGGGGTTGGGATTAAGGGATCCTTAAATTTTATTCAAAGCCCTCAATGCAAAAACCTGGTGGCATTGGCTAAAGAACCCATAAGAATTGTGTTGCAATATGTGGTCCAATAAATACACCTTAGGTCTCACACCCTCACAAATCATTCCCATGCCTGAAGGTCCTAGGGGATCCCATATCTGGAATGAAGCCTTGAATAACAAGTCTCTAATTCAAGATCACAACTTTTGCGAGGTGAAATATGGTTAGACAGTCTTCTTGGAGGATTCTTGGAATCAATGGCCCAAGCTATGCACCTTACCAAACTCTCTTTAGTTCTATTATCATCTTGTGTTTAACATCAGTAGAACAATAATGGGATCCCAACACCATGAACTTGCCTTCGTGCCCCTATAAGTCCCACTCTTTAATCAATGGCACTAATTATGTAGCAGAGAGTAAACTTCTCCAATAAGCATTAGTTACTAAGAACATAGTTGTATAGACAGACCCAGATGTACTAAGATGGGGCTACGGTCCATCTAGAGTCTTCAATATGAAAGAAGCTTGCACAATTTTATCTCCTACTCTACCAGAATGGTCTAACTCTCTTTGGAAGCACCTTTGGAAGCTCAAATGTTGGCCTAATATCTCTTTTTTTCTCTATGCTCTACTAAAAGGCATAATGCTCACCCACGACAAACTTCAAAGACGAGGATTCATAGGTCCTTCAATCTACTTGTTGTGTCACGCTCAAGATATCAACCATCTTTTTTTATGTTGTTCATTATATTCAACAATTTGTGACCAAATAACAATTATTTTTTGGCGATCTACCCTCATTCCTCACTCAATCATGGCCACGGGGGCTTCACTCAATGAACCTCTGACATATCACGTGTGTTCGTGGCATATTTTAAACAATACACTTAATTTGACTACATATTTAAAACTAACTTTAATAATCACATTATTTAATCCCCAACCAATATGAACCTAATGCACATTCCCAATATAAAAAACCCCTTCTTTCACTAGATGTTGTGGGTATCCATTTTTTATACCCCTTTATAATTTTTCATTAACATTGAGCTCCATCTTTTATACTTGCCAACATAAAAACCCTTTACCCCCTATATATCCCCCAATATATTATGTCATTTTCCCCTCAATATATATCCCCCAATAAGATTGCATGTGGTATGGTATTTCACCCCCAATGAATCCCTCGTGATCGTGATTTCCCTTGAGAACTGGACTAATCTCCCATTCAATAGCGCTATCCTCAACAAGGCCTCACAACTAATTTCGATATTTCTCACTTGGAATTTATTAAAAGGAAGTAACAATCATACCTGCAAGAACAATATTTCCTCCCTGGAAAATTTATGGAGCAGAATCCTTTCACAGCTTCAGGAAACAATAACATCAACATATTGGAGCCACCAAGAGTGGGATTTCCCTCTAGTTGAGAAAGGCATATTTAACTCCCTTGGGATCATCCCTTCAACCTCATTCTATTTCGAACTCTCATCCATTCCTGATGCAGGAGCATCAAGACCCTCTTCAGTTGTAAATATGGAATAAAAAGGGGGGTGTGATTATTTTTAAATATTTTGTTGTTTTTAATAAAATAGGGAGTGTTTTTAGGCATAAAAGCAATAGATGTGGATTATTGTGGGATAAGGAAAGCTTTTCTATTTTAGAACAGGGAAAAAGATGGGAAAAAACCTCAAGATGTTTTTCACCATGTGTATGCATTGCATGTAGACTCTTAGAGGTTATAGTTGACTGATTTTAGGATTTTTTTAATCATGTTAAGTTTTATAAATAATGTAGCCTCAAGGACATTGAGAATCAAAGTGAGAGAGAGTGAGAGAGAGGGAGTGAGTATGAGGAATAAGAGGCCATGAATAGGCCATGATTTCTCTTGTAAATATTATTTTATTTCTTAATTAATTATTCTCATATTTTTGTGTGCATATGGTTGGTGTGATCTTCAATTAGTTTTATAATTTTTAAAAGCCTATTAAATGGAGATAAGGAATAGTAATTATTGAGTGAAAGATTGTGAATCGAATGGAGTTCGTAGAACATACAGATGTGTGAAAATTTCCTGACATTGAGTTTTTGATTCGGTTAATAGTTGAAATGCATTCTCATATGCATAGTTATTGAAGATCCTGGTTTATGCGGGTTTGCCTGCATCAAGTGGTATCAGAGCCGGAGCAGCTATTTTTGAAGGTTCAAGTGTTTTTTTTAATTGCATGTGATGATTTTCGGACTGATGAATTTTGATTTACAGGAAGAGTGAAGAAATCTCAGCGGGAGGAAGGAGAAGTGAATGTGGCAAAACCTGAAGATTCAACAGAGGTTGAATAAAGTAGCAGATGGGAGAAGCCTACAGGAGCAGTGGAGGATGCTCAAAAGGTTCCAGCAGAGGAACTATGATTACCAAAAGGCCAGATCCGGAGGAAAGGATTGGTGAGGTAAGTGGCAGCAAGAGAGTTTGCTGTGGCAGAGGCTTCATGCAACGCATAGCTGCAGAACTTATGGCGATGGAGAAGGCTACTAAAAGTCATAAAGGAGATAGAGGAAGAGGTTCAGAGAAATGCCACAGAGATGAGGTGACTGGTGGAGTTCGAGAAAGAGAGATTGCAGAAATAAAGGCACAGTTACAAGCACTGGAAGAACGACTGCAAGAGCAGGAAAAGCAGAAAGGAAAATGGGTCTTTCCACTGAAAGGAAAGAGAGTGATTTGGCGACAACTGCAGAGGAGGTTGAGGCAAATTCTGATTGCCTTGTTGAAAAAGGGGCTTAGAGTTCTTGTGCCAGAGATTAAATTTGAAGATTCCACATGCAGATCTGATCAAAGGGAAGTGCTGAAGAAAGCAGTCAAGACTAAAAAGTCTTGTGGTTTTAAAGCTGATGAGTTGTGTATGTTTGCAGGTGCAGAGGAGGTTTCCATTGATGAAACAGAAAATGACATAATCATTGATGATTTTTTGAGTTATTGGGTAAATCCAAATCAGCTGGATAATGTAAAACGATGTATTTTTGTAGCTGACAATTGTGATGTGATGATAGGTTTTACTGAGGAGGATGTGCCATCTTGTGAAACTGTTCTTATGGATGCAGAAGAAGTGAATCAGTTTGAAGTGCAGATAAGAGAAGTAACGGTTGATACTGTTGAGCATCTTATGAAAACTGAGAGTTTATGTATGAATGCAGGTGATGAGATGGTAATAACAGGAAGCTTGGATTGTAAAAGTATTGAAGATTGCACAGAAATCTTCTCAAAGGAGATGGCAGATTTATGGCAGGAGTTGAATGTTCTAGAGAAGAGACTAGAAGTACAGAGGATAAGAATTGAGAATATAAAGGCAGAGATGAATGAAGATGAAGAGGTTTATGAACCAGAATACAGATGCATTCTCGAAGAAGATGATACTGAGGATAGACTGAGTAATCAGTACACTGAAATGCTGGCAGAAGGAAATAAGGCACTGAAGCCTTATGATTTTTATTCTAACAAGCACTTTGTGAATGCAGGTATTGTTGCAGAACATTTGACTCAGTTGTGGAGAGAAGAGGTTTTCTGTTCCAGAAGACAAGAGGGCATGGATGATTGGGTGGTAGTCAGAACAAAAACAAGCATAGAAGCAAGAAGTCAGCAGTCTGAAGACTTATTAGACAAAGAAATTGACTTAACCAGAAGAATCATGTTGAAAGGGTCTCAGAGGAAGACATCAGCAAGGAAGAGAAGCAGTAGAAGCGGCAGCAAAAGGAAGAGAACAGAAGACTGTGAGAGTGCAGCCAGTGGAGCAAGGCAACATAAGATATGGAAACCGGGAGAAAAGCAGCAAACAATAGCACATGATGACTTGCAGCACAAAGTATGGGATCCAGGCACATAATCAGGAGATCATGATTAATTTTAAGGTTGGGTGTATGATGCAGGAGCATCAAGACCCTCTTCAGTTGTAAATATGGAATAAAAAGGGGGGTGTGATTATTTTTAAATATTTTGTTGTTTTTAATAAAATAGGGAGTGTTTTTAGGCATAAAAGCAATAGATGTGGATTATTGTGGGATAAGGAAAGCTTTTTTATTTTAGAACAGGGAAAAGGATGGGAAAAAGCCTCAAGATGCTTTTCACCATGTGTATGCATTGCATGTAGACTCTTAGAGGTTTTAGTTGAGTGATTTTAGGATTTTTTTAATCATGTTAAGTTTTATAAATAATGTAGCCTCAAGGACATTGAGAATCAAAGTGAGAGAGAGTGAGAGAGAGGGACTGAGTATGAGGAATAAGAGGCCATGAATAGGCCATGATTTTTCTTGTAAATATTATTTTATTTCTTAATTAATTATTCTCATATTTTTGTGTGCATATGGTTGGTGTGATCTTCAATTAGTTTTATAATTTTTAAAAGCCTATTAAATGGAGATAAGGAATAGTAATTATTGAGTGAAAGATTGTGAATCGAATGGAGTTTGTAGAACATACGGATGTGTGAAAATTTCGGACATTGAGTTTTTGATTCGGTTAATAGTTGAAATGCATTCTCATATGCATAGTTATTGAAGATTCTGGTTTATGCGGGTTTGCCTGCATCAATTCCTAAGGCTAGCAACCCCACAACCTAGTCCCCTCCCACAAAAGGATTTATTAAGCTCAAATTTGATGGAGCATCCCTAGGAATTATAGGTCTAGTCAGCTATGGAGGAGATAGCACATGAAACATTCTTCACATTTATGTAGAAAAGCTTGGAATCACTACAAATAATGACGCATAATTCTAGGGACTAGAAAAAGGTCTTGTAGTGGCCTTAGAATCTAATCCTCGTCGGCTTTACAGGTCTAATAAGCTATGGAAGAGATAGCACATGAAACATTCTTCACATTTATGTAGGAAAGCTTGGAATCACTACAAATAATGACGCAGAATTCTAGGGCCTAGAAAAAGGTCTTGTAGTGGCCTTATAATTTAATCCTCATCAGCGCCTTATCGAGGGAGGCTCAATGCTTATCATATCCATTCTAAATAAATGATGCAATGGTCATCTAGATTTCCATCTACCTTTGTTATATCTATAAGACATCGTATTCAAAACTCAGGTGATACGAGCATCAAATGCCCTCAAGTGGGAGTATGCATGTTTTAATTTTCTTATGATGAATATATATCATTTCCTAGAATCGTCGTCTGCGCTCATGGATGGGTGCATCACCCTGCATTAGCATTGGTCTTATATAGGAAAGCCTCTCTCTTGGCACAATTCCATCACGTTTGCAGATAAATTGGTCATGAATGATTCTATTCTCTATTTGGGTTGTTGTTTTTAGCGGTGGTGTACTCGCGGGATAGACTAACATTGGGCATACAATGGATAACTCGGACATGGAGCATATGGGTTGCGTTATAGTCAACTAGGAACTCCCTCCAACTAAGCTCTCGTTCATTGACATTTCGATTACATTTCAACCAACGCCTCGACTCGCTTTCACACTATATTTTCGTGATAGGATGTGAGGCTTATTCTCTTGGTGGAATTCCTGCGCAACTGCTCTCTGCTTACCAGTAATGGAGAGGGATCGATAGGGGTATTTACTTAGTCTTTTGCTCCTTATTTTAGGCAGAGAAATACTTATGGCACCATCCCTGGCACAATCCTCACTGTGGAAATTGACCGCTTGGTGGAGAAGCACCCAGCTCCTCAAAGCATCCCCAGCTCAGTGGCAACAATTTTGCCTTTTGGTATGAATCTCTTGTCCTCTCCTCGCATTGTATGTGTTGGTGGTTCAGTTTTTCAAACTAGGTAACTACCTTGGCTTTTTAACTTTGAAAGAAGGACATGGTTGTACAAGACGATTTGTGATTGTGGCTGCACAACGTGGTCGATGGTAGTGGCTACAAATTGTGGTCTGTGGTCATGGTGTGTTTCACAAGCAGAGCATCGAGTCAGTGGCAGTCTGTGGACAAGGCACTGAAGGTTGGATTAAGGAATTGTGGTGAAAGGTAACCTGTCCCATAAAAGAAGGCCCAGCCTAAACCTGGTTGAGTCATGTAATTTTTAGTTATGTGGCTACGAAATTTTGGCCCATATCTAAAATTGCTCTGAATGTACACTCAGTCATTCTTGTATTCTTGTATTTGGTGCTTGGTTAGCAAAGGCCTATGAGTCTGCTACTCTATTGATGGTTTTGGCATAATTTTTGTCATATCAGACACTTTGATTAGGAAAACCCTAAGTATTCTCTAGACTTTAAATTTGTGTTTCTATTATGGTTTCCCATTGCGAATACCAACCATACAAAGCTATAATGGATGTAATAGTTTCTTGATATAGTGAACAGATGAACATTTACCCACAAAAAAAATTAATCCACGGTTTTCCATTCAAGGCCGTTCAAATAATTTCTTTAATGCCTATATATTCCTACTATCTTTTTCGTAGTTATACACATTTTTCTATACTTAAGTCATAATACACTTCTAATTTTTCTCTGATCTATGTCATGATGTCGTATATTAATTGTTCTATCTCCATTGATCTTGTTCGAATATCATCTAACCATCATTCATTATTCATTTTTTGTAATAACCTTAAAAGCCTAGTTATAGGATTTAGTTCAAGAATGGGGTCTCCACTCTATGATGGCGATCCACTAGGCTTGAGGCATTTCCTTTGTACCAAATGCATCCATTATTGGTTCATTATCACTTACCCTAATACCTAAAGCATGAGACTTGGCTCAAACATGGGGTCTTCACTATATCATAGGGGTTTTCGAGATTTTAGAGATCACTTTTGCAATTTGAATACAATTATGTAGTCCATGTTGACCACATTAGGCAATGTGAAAAAATGAATTTCCACTTGCATAATAAGGGAAAATTTGGAGTGACAAAATATGTCATTGTCAAAATCATTTTTTCTTACTCTTCTTATTATCCAATAGAAGGCTTTAAACCAGCCACCCTAGTCAACACCATCTTTCATGCTACTTCATTATTCATGTCCCCAATTTCGATTTATTTTTAGTTTAGATGAGGAATGTTTCCAAACTTGAAAATAGGGTTAAGTCTGTGAAGCTTTCCTAAGATTTTCAGGAAAAGTATATAGATAGAATGGCTAGTGGGATCCTTATACTAGTTTTCAATTAAGCAATGCAAATTATTAACAAAAAATATATATGAGAAGACTTTGGATTGAATCAATACTTTTGGTTTAAATATAGATTAGATCATTATAATTCAATCTCAAATTATTCATTGAAGTCTTGGGCTATGCTTTATAAAATAGAACTAAAGAGGTTAAAATATTCTCTCTACATTTGTTTCAACTTCTTAATTTCACTATTAAGTTGAATCTAAATGATAAATAAAGAGAAGCATTATAAAAGACACAATAATTTGTAGGAAATAAAATGAGTAGAGATATATTGTCTCCAACAATCTACATACATCCTTCACTTGAATGACATAATTCTTTATGATGTTTACAACTCCATGTGACTATTTATAATAGTCAAAAACATTGTCGAGCATAACGAACCATGGTCAATTTGGTCAATCATAGTTGATCATGCTTAAAGATGGCTGACATGATATCATACTTCAATATTTTTAAGAGCATTATATATTTTACACCCTGCTTATCAGAGAATTCTTTGAATCATATGACATAGGCATTTTTTTCTAAACCCTTTGGAGAAAATTTCTCATATTTTCCTTTTTCAAGAGAAAGAAATACCTGTAGTGATCACAGGGGCTTCACAAGGGGGTCAGTACCATACCACATGCATTCATATTTAGGGATATATATTGAGGAAAAGATGGAATAATATTTTGAGCATATAATAGGAGGTAAAGGTTATTTCAAATTGGCGGGTATACAAAATGAAGCTCAAAGTTAATGAAAAAATATAAAAGGGTATAAAAAATATTAATGAAAAAATAGATTTCTACAATATCTAGTGAAAGTAGGGGTTTTTTAAATTGGAAAGATGTCTTGCGCTCATACTGGTAGGGGGTTGAATAATGTGATTTTTAGAGTTATTTTCCAATATGTATTCAAATTAGGGGTATTTTTTAGTATGCTACGAACACACATGATATGTCTAAAGGTTCATTAATTGAAGTCCCTGTGGTAGTGATACACCAAGTTGCATGTGAGAAAAATTTCTTAGAATGTGACATTTCATGATAAAAACCAAATGAGGAGCAATAGTGTTGAGAACAAAATGATGTATTTTTGTGCAAAAATTCACACTGTAACGCAAATCTTTTACCTTGTGAGATGTCTCATTTAAACAAAAACGGAAATGAAATTAATATTTATGCGTTTTACTACATGGAAATGAAAATCAATATGATATGTAAAAGGAATATTTGTTACTTTACTATTTAAGGAGATGGATTGTTTCATGGGACAACTGATTTTCATGCAATAAATTACAAAATATAATCTTTTTGGGTTTGGAAAAGCATTAGTTCTTTTGACAAAAAAATGGATTTTTTTTTCTTTTTACTTTGTCACAATATTCACAATTTTTCAATAGTATGTTGTATTGTATGAATATGGGATTTTCTTTCTTGACCAACATCTTACCATGTTCATTCATAAAAAGACTTTTTTAATCATGAAAAATAGTCATCATATTGTAGTTTGTGGGGGATGTAGGGTAGGGTAGAATTATAGGTTTTGGTGGATATAAAAGAGGATGTTTAGTAAGAATAGGAATATCTATTAATAATAGGGGTTGGTTATATATACATATATATATTATATATAAAGGTAGGGAGTTCAAGAAAATGATTTTGAGAGGTCTTTCTAATTTCTAATGACATTAAGAGTATTATTTAATATCCCATGAACATAGACACTATGACACAAGTTGAATAAGTAGAGAGCACATGATTGCATGAGAGAAGAGCATACATCAAGTAAAAAATAAAAATAAAAAATAAAAAAATGAAATGTCATGCATCACACCAGGACAATGGTCTTTTTAGTTCACTATTTTGCATTGCAAAATGATCTCTTCCATGTGAAATTCCATCTCACAACACAATTTTGTTTCCTAAAATATGTCACATCATGATGAAATTTATTCTCAATGCTATGTTTTACACAAAAATGAAATTCATTGTCATACAAAAGAGAAAATTATATATAGATTAAAAAGAAAAAAAAACATTGCAATATATAGGAAAGGAATGATAGTATAATGGGTAGACATTGTACGAAATAGTTCATATTTCTTTGCATATTTTTATTCATTTTCCTACTCTTCGAAGAAACAATTATTTTTCACTTTTTCCTATGACTAAAGGGATTGACAACTAGGACAATATCATACTCATATGACATGAATTTGGTTCCAACCACTACCATAATAACATCTAGGTTTAACCTCTCTACTCCTAAAAATGACCCACATAATTGATAATGGAAAATCAAATCTTTGACCTCATAATTTACATAACACTTCATCACATGTTTCTTCAAGTAAACTACACCCCAGAGAAAGACTTATTATTCATATTGATTTATTATATACATCCAATTTATAATCAAATATTAAAAAATATGAAATATACCTATGATAGGCAAGAAAATGTCTTGAAAATGATTAATTAAAAGAATATCAGATATACCTAAGAAAATGTCCTAGAAAATGATTAATTACTAATACTATCATTCTCCACATATAAAGCATCCTCTTCATATAAAATATCAAGATATGATTTCGTTTTAGAAGTCGAGGCATGGATCTCTTTCGGAAATTTTCCTTTTGTAGGGCCATTACCACTTCATGAGTTCATAATACTTTTCATGGAATATATGTTGGACAAGACTTACATTTTTATATTTCTAACAGACTTGACATTGTTAAGCATATAACATGCATTTTTATTAGTGTGTTTTAAACAATTGCATACTCTAACTAGAATTATCACAAATCTATAGCCCCGACAAAAGTAAGAATAAAGGCTCATTGAGCTATGGGAGAAATAAACTTTGGGATTAGTTCCCTAACATAGCTATATTTTCTTCAAAATGGATACATTCAATACACTGAAATCAAGATCAATGCTATGTATATAGGGAAGATATGTGGTAGCTTACATACACAAACATGAACAACAACAAATTCTTTTTAGTTATCTCAGTTTATCCACAAAAACTCTTCCATTTAATCACGAATGACAATGCTTTACGACATGCTATATATGGGAGACCTTTTGCACCATGGATATATAAATAGTTTATATATAAAGAACCAAATAGAAGAGAAAATTGAATCATGAGAATAGGTATAAGTGTTTTCTTTTAATAGATTAATGAGTAGAATGTTTTTTTTAGAGTTTCACTCTCCAAGCGGAGGGGAATGGAGTGATTTAGAGTATAGCATAACTTTTTTTATTGTGAAATTTGTCAAAGTTAGCATCACTTGTACTTATGATTGGAATGTGCACACTAAAGTGAATGATCAACGTGAATTACTCTATTATTTGGAAAGATATTATAATTGAGTGATTTAGAGTATAGTATAATTTTTTTTTATTGTGAAATTTGTCAAAGTTAGCATCATTTGTACTTATGGTTGGAATGTGCACACTAAAGTGAATGATCAACACTAAAGTAAATGATCAACGTGAATTACTCTATTATTTGGAAAGATATTATATATAAATATATTATATGATCGTTAGATTCATGTTCTAAAGTTCCTTGGATTTGCTTGATTGTTCACATTTCGCACCCAAAATTTTTAGCAAATTAGATGTGCAATATCTCCCCTTAATCTGAATGAGTATATATAAGTTCAAGAAGAGATTTGTAATACAAAAGTGGAATCCAATGAATGAAACTTCTCTCTAAAAAGATGACATAACGTGGGAGAAGTTGAGGTCCTAACAATTTCAAATCTAGCTAGAAGCCAAAGTCTTTTCCTAGAAAAAGTGGTCCTTAATTTTCTAAAAATGGAGGCCATTGAGGTCTCAAAATGTGGTGTTTTAAGGTTGATCACCAACTCTAGAATGCTTAATGTAGTTCCTAGAACTCTTCCAAATCTAGCTAGAAATTGAAGTCTTATGCTAGAGGAAGTACTCCTCCCAATTTTGGTTTGAAGATGACTGTAAATTGAATCAAGCTCATAAATTTGATTCTGGTTGCAACTTTGATTTTGGTCCAGCCTTGAGGCTCTAATTTTGGTGAGGCTCTAATTTTGGTGTGGCTCTTGCTATGGTTTAGGCTCTTCAAAATTTGTAGTTGATTATCAATTCCCCCTATCAGATAGGAGGTCAGAAAATGATCAGAAAATGATATTGCTGAGGCTCACTTGTACATGCTTGATTAATAGGGTTTCAAAAAACAAGAATACTCATTGTAAATCCCCTCTTATCGCATATGAAATTAGAGAATGAGTATGTTTATAAAATATTCACATAGATGAAGGTTAAAAAAAAATGATCCTCATGCACTGAACTTAAAAAGATAGTCAGTTTTTACCAAAAATACATCCTTTTACCATGCAACTTCACTAGTAAACTTACAGAAAAACTCAATTGACAAGTTACCATTATTTTTAATTTGAATGCACAAGAAATGCAATGCTTCTAAAATTGAGAAAAGACACCCAAGGTCAGCAAACACAAACAGGTTATGGGCTACTCTCAAAGTTCTAAATTGAATATCTCTCAAAGATCTGAATTGAATATCTGGTTCAATGTTTCTAAAATTGCGGAAGAACACCCAAGGCCAACAAACACAGACCGCTTGTGCGCTACTCTCAAAGATCTGAATTGAATATCTAGCTCCTCTGCAGGAGATCCAGCTAAATAGCTAAAACAATACAAAAATGCACCGAGCAGGTTGGTGACATTTGGTAGAAAGCTTTGTGCAAGTGTCCGGACCTTGTCTTATCAACAAATGGAATAATGCAATAATAACTCGCTTGAACTTTGCACCTCGTCCACTCTTTATTGTAGTGGAACTAAACGCCTTCCATATAATGCTCTCATATATTAATGAATAATAAGATGCCAGAAATCGCCAAAAATTTTGTTTTTCTGAAGGACATCTTTATAATCTCATCTAGTATAGTATCCACCCTCTTCTCAGTCAATGCAATTATATCAATAGTAATCAATGGCATGCTTACCATTATATTCTACAAATGATTTTGAAACTAAATAAAAGATCGATACAAAAATTGAGAGAGGTAGCTTCCGCGCCGTTGGAATTATCGCTGGACACCATACCTTAAATTTGCGTAGATTGCTCTGCTTTTGGAATGTTTACGACTCTAGGACCACAATCCAGGTTCTGCCGACTCCATGCACTCGTCAACATGGTCATTGTGTGTTAATTTTGGAGCCTATGTTCCCCTCCAGAAAAACGCGAAGGCTGATGGCGTGGTTTTCTGGGCGCAGCATGGTTCGGCATCTCCAAAGTGCTATATGCTAGCGTCTTTAGCGCAAATTTTGCCTTGGGGGCTCCGCCATGACTAAATTCTTTGACATCCAATACACTGGGCTCATTTGAAAGGGCAAAAAAATCAAAATCATAGCAGAATCCACCGAAATCAGTTCATATTTCGGTCAACTATTCACATATCAGAAGATTGAAAATATGGGTAGAGCGCATGTATTCTCTCACTTTGATGCCTCCTAAATGCATGAGTCTGCCAATCTACATTATGTGGAAAGAAATATGTTATGGAATTCCGCCATCCCCAAGCACAGCCAACTATGTTTAACATATATGGAGCGAACACAGAAAGTTAGTGTGATCGTTGTCTTCTTAGTCAACCTAGCTACAGTGTCTACGAATATCTCTCATTTATGATTGAACGCAACCACTGATATGAGTGTCTTCTGAATTTTCAATCATTTTTGGATTCTTCCCCTCCATGACTATTACGGGCGAGTTTGTGGTGCCAATATTAATTCTAATGACATCACTTCTAACTCCCTTCAAACTATAAGCCCTTGCTGCAACAGTTAGTCTACGAGAAATATTGGATGATCCTCACGAGACTCCATACCTCTCTACCGCAACAGCCTCTTAATGTGCAACCTCTATGCATTAGTTCAGACAGGTCTAAGCAGTGTAGATATGGCAGATGTAGGGTTTTGGAATGTGGTAAATGGAAATGTAGTACAAAACAAGAAAGAGCTTCTAGAGCCCTGCGGAAGGGCATGTAGAAGAGTAACGGATGAGAGATGCAATCCTTAGTAACGGATGAGAGATGCAATCTTGAGGAGCAAGCTAACATGTGCAGATTTGGTAAACTGCTAAGGATTTCAGGGCGGATTAAAGTGGTAGATATGGCATACGAGAGACAAATCGGATAGGTTTTTTAGCAAAGCCCTCAAAACCCTCTCTAATACCACAATTAGAATGTGTATACCAAAGTGAATGATAAACCTGAATTATTTTAATATTAAAAAGTTAAAAAAGATATTACATATAGATATGGCATACGAGAGACTAATCGGATAGGTTTTTTAGCAAAGCCCTCAAAACCCTCTCTAATACCACAATTAGAATGTGTATACCAAAGTTGTATACCAAAGTGAATGATAAAGCTGAATTATTTTAATTTTCAAAAAGTTAGAAAAGATATTACATATAAATACATTATGTGAAGGTTATAGATACATTATGTGACTGTTGGATTCATCTTCCAATTTTTTTAGATTTTATTCATTACTCACATTCCACAACCAAAATATTTAGTTGATTAGGTTTCCAACACTTATTTACTACAATTTTTTTGTTAATAAATTTTAGTTAAAATAGAAGGCTCAAAATTATAAGTGGTGATAGAGAAAAAGGTATGAGAAACATCTATTTTTGTGTTGGTGGTCAACCCATAGGGTCTTCACTTGGTAAACCTATGACATAGCATGCATGTTCATGACATATTAAATAATACTCATAATTTCACTAAATATTGAAAAATACCTCCAAAACTAAACCGCTATCATCTATTAAATAAAAGTTTCCTTATTTTTACAAGAAACCCTCTTATGAACCTTAATGCATATAAATCTCCCTATACCTTGCATGAGCCCGTAAATACCTCTGAGATATTAACTTAATTTTTCACAATTTGAAAATCTCATTTATGAATGAATGTGATAAGATATTGATGACCAAGAAGGTGAAGCTTTTGTGAGTAGAATATCATAGCTAGTGTGTTGGTCATTAGCGGTATATCCATTTAATTCAAATAGTCTCTACCTACTAGTGGCATATCCATTAGTTTGTAGGTGGCCTACCTTCAAACAAACAAAGAGAGGAAGGGTATTATTCCATAAGTAGGAGCACTCTAAAAGTTTCATTTCACCCCTATTAAGAGGGAAAGTTCAATAGATCTTGGAGTGAAAGTGATACCCTTCAAAGAAGGGAAAAACAAAAATTATCTCTATTAAATGGTGAAAACAAGGCAAAAAAAACATGTCCTTCAAAGGACCATCACTATACTAATTCTATATAGGTTTCAAAAAAGTATTTTGACTATTATATGTTTAATTGGTTGTTTGGAGGAAATGAATTATTCCATAGGCCAGAGAATTGTAGGAGTTTTATTCCACCACTATTAAGAGGGAAAGTCCAATAGTTTTTAGAGGGAAAGCAATACCCCTCTAAGAAAGAAAAAACTAAAAGATCTCTCTACTAAATGGAGAAAATGGGCCCAAAAATATGTCCTTCAAAAGACCATGAGTGTATGCATTCTATATAGGTTTCAAAAAGGTATTTTGAATACTATATGCTTAATTGGTTGTTCAGATCAAGTAGTTTTGTCTCTCATTGGTGCACAAAAGTACTCCACTAATACATGTTGGATCTAGATTAGTACAATTCAAAAGTGATAACTGGAAAAAAAAATACATGATGAGAATTGCAAATCATGTATTTGCTCTGAGGCCATGTTCTTGAAGATACTATTGTTCCATATTTTCCTTATCCACAAATGTATTTTTTCTTGAAAATCCTAAAATGTTTTTGTTCTTGATGTAGGGGAATCCTTCCACACATTCTATTACATACTTCGAAAAACAAAGTGTCTCACTTACATAAACTAAGATATAGATCCCCTCATGCAAATGAATCTTATTCCACGTTGGATCTTGGAAATCAAATTATGAGAGTTTCTTTCTTATGTTTAAAATTATATGTGTGGAACTATATTTGGATTTGAACCCAGGCCATTGTTAAAACAACTCTTTTGAGTTGCATAATCTTATTTTCTTCTTCCACTTATAAAATAGAGGCTTTGCAGCTAATCTAAGTCCATTTCAATCTTAAATATATCTATAATCTATATAAATCATATATCTATGGCAGGGATAATTAAATAATCATATGAAAGTCCCTTGTCCTATAATAAAGAGATAAAAATACGGTAAATAAAACACCAAAAGTCAAACTCTGTTTAGAATTTTTTTACAGTCAAACATAGCCAATCATAATTAGGCAAATCGTCATCAACCATCTTAAATCATAATATAACATATTATACCAACAAAGCTACGCAATATATAACATTATAACATAATTTTTTATCAATACCATGTAACCAATCACAACAAAATTTTCCAAAATCAAATTTCTATCCATCCAGTGCATCTCAGTTCAACCAATCATACTTTCCTAAACATCATTGATAGGAATGTGTACCTTCAATCATCAAAACAAAATTTTCCAAAATCAAATTTCTATCCATCGAGTGCATCTCAGTTCAACCAATCATACTTTCCTAAACATCATTGATAGGAATGTGTACCTTCAATCACAATCTGTGCTGGTCAATTATATTTGAGATTCTTCTGCGTTGACAGACTTCAAAGTCTACCCTTTGTTTCTCACTCCAATAAAATCGAACAAACTTAATTGTTCATGGGCGTACGATGTGAAGAACTCAATGCAGTGAAAGAACAATGTATTTTGAGATTAACCAGACACCCGAGACTTTTGTTCTGCCCAAGAACATTTGGTTAGCTTGGAATAGAGGGTAAGTCGTTTCATGTACTGCTAGTATAGCTAAAGATATCTCGTGGATTGGATGAGCGCGTTAACAAGTATGTAGAAGAATTATACGTGTTCTTGTCTAAACTAAAATTCACCAAAGGGGATGAGTTAATTAATTTAATCGTGTCATAAGATTTTAATTACTTTTCCCAGTAAAATAATTTAAAAATAATATAAAAATAATTTATATGTAATCAAATAATAACTCATATAAAGTAAAAAATAAAAATACATCAAATCAATGTTATCAAACATAAATTATTCCGGAAAAAATATTTATTTCTCTTACATAATAATAATTAACTCATCTCCTTTGGTGAATTTTAGTTTAGACAAGAACACGTATAATTTTTCTACATATTTTTATTTTTTTTCCCGAAGGTGGCAAAACCTATCAAACTCAGGTGTCAAACCAACAGTGAGGACAGCCATCTCTGGCTGCTATCCGCGAATGTCGGTCTGACTCATCACTGTTATCAAGGAAAACCAAGCCACCTGAAATAACCGGCTGGTGGTCCGTAAGGGAGCAGGCTTTCACTCCTGCCAGATGCCTCTGGGTCTTGGGCCGTTAACCTGTTTCCTTACGTCCGAGGAAGACGAGCTCTTAGCCAAGCAAAAGCAGTTTTACGGCATACTCCAGGCCGAAATTCTTCTACATACTTGTTAACGCGCTCATCCTTATATATTATTTTTAAATTATTTTACTGGGAAAAGTAATTAAAATCTTATGACACGATTAAATTAATTAACTCATCCCCTTTGGTGAATTTTAGTTTAGACAAGAACACGTATAATTCTTTTATTTTTTACTTTATATGAGTTATATTTTGATTACATATAAATTATTTATAATATTTTTTTAAATTATTTTGACTGGGAAAAGTAATTAAATCTTATGACACGATTAAATTAAAATAAATAAATAAAATAAAAAACTTAAATTTATAGAAAATCTGAATTTCAATTATTTTTTATATATATATTATATATATATATATATATATATATATTTACAATCGCTAATTATTATTATGATTTTTTTTCAAAAGATTCAATTTGTTTTTGCTTTTAGGACTTAGTGAATTTTGTTTTACCTTTGATGGCCATAACATGCCAACTCACTCACTATCGTCATGGAGGAGGAGGACAAGGAGCTTCAAGTGTTTCCAAAGCTAGATTTCATGTAGAGTATTTAGTGCACAAATGTCATGAGCACACTCCTCTAGATATTCAAGAGGAAATTTGATTGGTTAAGGTGGAAATTCAATAGGAAAGATATGTGAACTTAGACTCGAAGGCTATGGTAGGTATTACCCCTTGGGTTCCTAATGTTAGAAACTCTTGAGGATTACAAAATGACTATCTTTAGAATATGGACCTATACTAGCATGTCAAGCTACTATGGAGAAAGAAATTTTTGGGTAGAATACAGACCTAGGTGAACCTTAGGCATCAATTAGATGAGTCAGGGGTCTCATGTTGGACATGGAAGGGTTCCTTGTTAGGCTAGATATGGGATCTCCACCTAGCTCGCTAATTCCCTATCCATCCAAGGTCAATTAATAATCCATCAACCTTGACACCTCATTATCTTCATGATGCTTAGGACTTTTATGTTTCATGGTTATATTCCCTAGATTTTCATGCATTTCAACTAGGGCTATTGGAACTTTATTTTCAGAGTTTATTTTTAATTTTATTAGCTTATTGTCTTAGACTTTCTGGAATTCAAATGTTGCATGTTCTTTTTCCCCATGATGGGGTGAAATTATCCATGTGAAATTTAAAGTATTATATGTTAGATATGGTTCAATTATGATGCCTTAGGATCTCTATTTTTTTGTGGGAAACTAGGACAATAATGAGACTGGGGGTGAATTAGTATTGTAAGAAATTTATAAACTTTCCTTCACTTACAATGATATTAGGACACCAAGAAATACTTCAACGCTTAATTTAGATGCGCATGACAAGAATCAACATAACTAGCACAAATAATACACATAGATTCTTTAATCTTTTCTGCAATTTCTTCACTAGGAAAGCTACAAATTGTTGTTACAAAATTCTTTGGCTACAACTAGTAGGAAGGTACAACTCCTTGATTTATCGGCTACAACTCAAAGGAGCTACAACCTTTAATTGTTTATGAATGCCTAATGGAAGGACCTACAACTCCTGATCTACAAGATATAACTTGCCTGACATAAATGATTCATCTTTCATCCATTTTCGATCTAGAACCATGAATGCCACATATTTTTACAAAATGAAACGCTCACCAAAACAACTTCAACAATATTCCATTATTAAACACACTAGAAACATCCATCCACCTCAAATTACACCCTTCTACCAATAAAATCTCTAATATACTCAATTTATTATGCTTATAAAGACTTTTGACTGATATTTTTAGAATTGATCACTAGCTCTCTTGAATTTGGAAACTTCCATGGATCTTAAATTTTTTCCTTTCGCTTGATTTTGTCAAGTCATCTCAATGTGTTCTTCAAGTCTTAAAACACTACCTTATTATTTCTTTGAGAAAAAATGAGCTAAAATGATACTTTTTGCAATTCTGGAACTTTTACAAGACTTGGTTAAGCTTTTCCAAATCTTATGAGCTCCAAATTTAGTGTTTCTTCTAAAACTACCTCTTTAATTGTCCATGTCACTATACACTTCCACTAACCCCATCCATCACTGCTTTATCTCTTTTAGTTCTTCACTCATATGGCATAAATGCCAAATTCCAAGTTGTCAACTCATCCATGCAAAAACAATGCCATATTTTTATATATCGTTAACTCCAAAGCACTGCGATATATAGTTGTTGACTTTTTCTATTACACTTGAAGGCCTTACCTCATGGGATAGAGATTTTATTATAAAACAATGCATATAAGTTTCATATAACCTTTTGTGGGCAAATTTTAATATATGACACTGAGGGCTACAGAAAACACCGCAAACTCCATGCCTTGGGTCATCATGTTGAACGAGACAAAGTGTTGGTGCATGGCTCTTGACACCTTTGTCTCAAAGATTCCCTTATTATTCCTTTAATTCCTTCTGAGGTCATGTCTCAAACATTACATGTCCCATGGGACCACCTCTCCTCTTCTTTCATTAGTCATTTCTTACTGGTTATCTACCTTCGTGTCCTCTGCCTTGTCACCTTTCTGATTCGTTCTTTGTGCTCATAGATTATCTCTTGGGTCAATTAGTAGGGATGACATGTCCCAGCGGGAATCACCCACTAAAAATGCAACCCAATAGACTACTACCCACGCTAATTTGGCTCTGATGCCTACTGTGTCAGTTTGATTCTCAGTCATCCTGACAATTCTTCTATGCACCACTTAAAACTGTTCATGATCTGGCTTGCGGGATGATATCATGCTCACGTCATCAGTGCCATATGGCGCTTTGTGTGTGGTCAACATGTCACCTGGAAATGGCCCACTAGGGTAGAAAAAAACACCAAATCTACACACCATGTGTCCTCTTGTCATCTTTTGGCCATCCTTTGCCATGATTTTCCATTATTTTTAATCAATGAAAACACATTTATAACATTTTTCTCCCCCCTTGGCATTGATGGGAACATCTTGATCAACCAAAACATCATCATGGAGACGAACCAAATATGTGTGCTCATAACTCTCATTTGGATATTTCTCCCCTTGTGAAGCACTTCTATTTTGTTTTACTTGTTGAAAATGAAACAAGAAAATCCCAATTTAATTTTTTCCTTGAATTAAATTGGGAATAAAATTGTAATTCCACATCTCATGACAATTTGTATTAGTCAACCAAGTTGATTTGACTTAGTTAACTTAGTTAATTCTAGTCGAGGGTCTAACTAGAGTCATGTAGGTTGTCTCTTACATTATAGGAGATCTAGTTGAGTTTATTTTGAGTTATAATTATTAATTCAGTCTAGCTGAGTTAAAGTTAGTTAAACTAGTTCCAACTATAGGAGGAACTAGTGGGAGGTCTAGTAGTGTCGTGTTGCCTGCAGTGATCAACCAATAAACTGATGATTCACTCATAAATAACTCATGTGTGTCAAATATGAGAAATACCCAGTTGATATTTGAGTTCAGGGACATTGCACTATTAGTCGTATATTCATCTGAATTGTACAGATGGTACATGTTGTCAAAGGAAGGCTTATGAGGATTGTGTAATTCATATTGAGGAATTCCCCTAATTAATAGGTGACTAATTCCCAAGGAATAAGTGCAAGGAAATATGTACTTGGGAAAACATGAAATTGGTTAAGTATTGGCCTAGGCTTGTCTAGGAAGTAGTGAGATAGATAGAGATAGTGTAGACATTTCTCGGTCTTGAGAAAAGCATTGTAATGTTCTGATATTTTCTGACTAATGCAATATACAGATAGCAGGGGTTTTTAGCTGTATATTTCCCCAGGAAATCATTGTGTAATGTGTTGATTTAATTCTCTCTCTTGTAAGCTTCATGATTTTGTGATCATTTAATTATTTCTGCTGATGACTAGAGTATATTGAAGCCTATTAATTTAGAATATTACAATTAGCAGCTTGAATCTACAAGGAATTTTTACATGGTATCAAAGAGAAAATCACTATAGAAGAGTAGAATATGAGTTTGTCTTTTGCATGTGAAATCAAATTTGCAGTATCATACTTTAGATCCAGCAAGATGGCGTTCTATGGATTGAGACTTGAATATGTCCTTGAGGGTAGTTCGAACTATATTTCTTAGAAGGACGTGATGGAGGTAGTGTTGGAAGCTAAAAGACTTAAGGAATTCATAGACAGATATTCCTAAGCCTCCAGTAGCTAATGCTCTAGATCTGGAAAAGTAGTGAAAATGTGTTGCAAAGACGAGAAGGATTATCCTAGAAGGATGTTTAGATCATATTGTCTCGATCATCCATGGTAAGGAGACTCCATATGCAATGTGGAAGGCCTTGGAAAACCTATTTCAAAACAGCAGTGGCTACAAGAAGTTGGCACTGAAGGAAAACCTTTGAAAATCAAGATGGAGAAAGGCGACATAATACCAAAGTACTTGAACAAGTTTACCCAATGTTAGGATGAGCTTGCAAGTGTCTGTGTTACAGTTGTTGAAGACGATCTGGTAATCCTAACACTTCTAGGCCTTCCCAAGAGATGGAATAATTATGAGGACTTAGTAAATGGGAGGGAGAAGAAACCAGAGTGGGAGCATTTATGGTCTCACTTGGTGCAAGAAGAGATTCAGTGGAACATGAGAGATGGATCCTCATCCACACATGATGATGAGGAGAATTGTTCCTTAGATGGAAAGGCAAAGAAAGGGAAAGGGAAGGGGGAGTCATCTCATTCCAAATTAGATTCCAGTTAAGGCAGCAAGAAGAAGGACTTATCAAAGATTAAATTTTTTAACTATCATGAGCTAGGACACTATGCCACGAAGTGTCTATGCAAGAAGGCCAGCAATAAGCCCTCAAAAGGAGTAGCATCTGAATCTCTTGCTTCACAATAAGAGTTGGATCTCATCCTCATCACTTGCATGGTGACGTCAGTAATGGGTAGTGTGTGGCATTTGGACAGTGGATCCTCATTTCATATGACCGAAAATAAAGAGTTCTTTAGTGACTTGGAGGAGAAGGACCTCTAGATGCAGATCGAAATGGGAGATGATGGGAGGTATGGTGTGACTGGCATCGATATTGTTTCCTTTCAAAGGAAGTCTGGTTCTCCTCTCGCAAAAAAATATTTCATTTATGTTCTAGGTTTGAAGAAGAATTTGGTTTCAGTTGCCATGTTGGAGGACCATGGCTAGGATGTGATATTTAGCAAAGGAAAGGCTTTCCTTCATCACATAGGCTCAGGACAAGTCAAGTGGATCGGGGTTCTAGTGAAGAAACTTTACAAATTGGATGTAGAAGATTATGCTTCTTTTAACACAAAAGCAAAGAGGGTGAAGATCTGAGACATCGATGAGTTGTGGCATAGAAGATTGGGTCACTTGCACCACAGATCCTTGAAAATCATGCAACAAATTTCTACAGGACTTCCCAAGGGTACACTAGCAGAGAGAAACATGTAAAGGGTGTACATTGGGAAAGTATAACAAAGCTACCTTTCATCATAAAGATAGTCGAGGGCAAGTGATCCTTGAAAGAGTTCACTCAGATGTGTGTGGATTGTTTTCAAAAACCTCCATTGCCAAGCATAGGTATTATGTAATATTTTTAAATGATTTTTCTCATAAGTTATAGATTTTCTTCATGAAAAAGAAAGATCAGACATTAGTTGAATTTTTTGAATTTAAAGCACTTTGTGGAGAAAGATGTTGGCAGGAAAGTTAAAGCTCTAAGGAGAGATAATAGTGGAGAATATGTGTCAAATGAATTCAAAGACTTATGTAAATCATAAGGAATTCAAAAGGAGTTAATAGCACCCCATAACCCGTAGCAGAATGGGGTAGATGAAAGGAAGAATAAAAGTATTGTGGGAGATGCACAGGCAATGTTACATGATCAGGGCCTACCATTGCACTTGTTGGTTGAAGCATGCAACACAGATGTATATGTGCAAAACATGAGTCCTCATCAAATTATCGGGATGAGTACACCAATACAAGATTTTTTAGGTAAGAAACCATATGTGGCACACTATCATGTTACCAAAGATGAATGGAAAAGTCTAGATCCAACAACTGAGTTGGGCATATTTGTGGGGTACACTAATACAACTCAAAACTATTGGGTGTACCTGCCATCTCACGGGATGATAGTGGTTCGTAGAGATGTGAAGTTCGATGAAGAGAAGACCATGAGATGTTCCCTTGAGAGAGAGCTTCAGTTGTATGGAAATGAGGAGATTTTAGCTCCAAAGGAAGAACCTTGAGATGATGTGGAGTAGCCACGTGCAGAGGAGAAGAGAGTGCAAGCACCCACTCACGCATAGACTTCCAGAGTTGGGAGGAAGAACACCATAGAGGCTGACAGATTGATGCATGATGCTAGAGATAATGTGGTAGCACCCGCATCACAACGCAGGTAGAGGAGGTCACAAGATCAATACATTGTGTACAGGGCTCTGATGAGGGAGAGTTTAGAGATTGAGCCATCCTCATTTGAGGAAGTAGTGTAGAAATGAGTATGGGTTGATGCCATGATTGAGGAGTATCTAATTTTCATGTAAGCATTTTCTAAATTGTATCTCCACTCAAAGACTCTCTTAGAAAAAAAAGGTCTTGACCCCACCCATCAAGAAAGCCACCCAATGTCCCCTTGGCAGCCTTCTCTCATTCTTTAGACTACAAGAATGATATCCTTATCTAGGGGGGAATCCTTAAATATCGAGCTAAGCTAGGTCATTGAGTAATGAAAGGAAGTTCTTTAATGAAGACTAGTGATTTGTCACTACTCACTCTCAAAGTAAAAGGCTAGGGATAAGTGTGCGAATAGTCAAACAAACCATGCATTATTAACAAATTTTGAATGATTTTAATTGCACAACTGTGCTTATTCATGAAACCAAATTATACTTGAAAAATGAAAGATAAAGCTTGCTCAATTAACCATATAGCATCAGATGTTCGTGAAGCATGTATACAATGGCACAATAAAAATAGAAAATGAATCATAAATTGTCTATACAAGTAAGGCATTAGATCATTCATTCATCGTATTCATGAGCATTAGAGATTGAGAGTTTGTTATCATCATCAAGAGACCATTCCACAATTAAGAGATCATACACCAACAATATTAACTATGTTTGGGACAAAAAAGAGTTATGTGCTTGCGATGATAAATAAAGGAAGTATTCAAACTTGTCGTTGTTACTAAGGAGAATGAAGACAACAAAGTTGAGTGTGGACTACTTAAACATTTGTAACATTCAAATGTCATCCATTTATCATGATGCAGGTTTCAGGAAGGAAAGTTGGTAGTGGTACTAAGTGAACATTGTTTGATCAAAGTTCATACCCTCTCCTTAGCACTACCACTTTGCAAGACAAACAAGAAATGCGAAATATATGTCAAAAAAACTAAATAAGTTGGAAAGGTTGTTGCAACATATATAGGTGGTCATGTCATGTTGCAAAAGGAGGTGTTGGCCAACTCCCATTTTCGATAATTTGTCAACCTTTGAATTTGATTCCCCGTGAATGTGATCAAATGATATGAAACTAAATATTCTAATAAGCTCCATAATTTTAATCATCCTTTGATCCAATAAAGAAGTGTACAAGGAAGTATAACCTTTCATCCAATCTAAAACAACCTTTGAATCCCCTATGACTTGTAAGTTTAGATTGTTGAAGTGACGCAATTAAAATGACTAACTTAAACGACTAATTCATATTATTGTAGTTTTTCTTAGGTAGTCTTTTTTTTCCCTGGACTAAATTAGTCATTTATGTTAGTCATTTTTAGTAGTATTACTTATTATCTAATCGTAGATTTTAACTAGTGACTAAAATAGTCATTTATGTTAGTCGTTTTTAGTTGGGTCCCTTAATATTTCTAATTTTTGGTAGTATTTCACTTGGAAAAGTTGTGATGACTAACGTTTTTAGTCAGCTAGTCACTAATTTCACCATTTTCTACTAGTGGTAGTGTGTGAGTAAATAAGCACAACCAGAAGGAAAAGGTCGAGAATAAAAAAAAATCACTACTAAGAGACATGTTGTAGCTTGTGGATTTTTATTTTTGAACAAAGGGTGCTAAGGCTAAAAGCACTGTAAGTCACGGTTGCCACTGTCATGAGTCATCCATTCGAGCAAACATAGTGGAGATCGTTTGAACACATGAAGAGTCAACAAGAGGTGCGTTATTTTTTCAAAAATGTTTTTGAAGCATATTACGGGAAAGTCATTATGTATTAAGATAATTTTTTTAATAGGAATTTTTTGTAATCCTAGCGAGCATAGTTGAGTTATGTTGATTTATGTTGAGTCATGTTTGAGTTATGTTGAGTCATACGGTCATAATTAAGGGGGAATATTGTTGGAAATTGTAATCACTCCCGCATGCAAGAGTTTTCTAAATATAGAGAGTTAGTTAGTTGAGTCAAGTTGAGTCAAGTCAAGTAAAGTCATATTTTGGGTAAAGTCAAATTTAGTGTGCGTTTGCATGTGAAGTTATTTTGGGCGAGTCACTAGATGGAAAAGTTTAAATACACCTCACTGGGTTCATTGTAATCATAAAGTTTGGTGTGATTAATAGAGAAGAGCAACAACTCCTATGATCTGTGTGTGTTAATTTTTGTGTTCCTTCTCTCTGTCTTTCCAACATTTTTGACTAATTTCTAAACTGTATGCAAGCTAATATATGTGGATTTGGTAAACTACCTGGGATTTTAGGACTGCTTAAAATAACAGATTTGAAAAATCTAGAGAGGGGGATCTGACGAGTCTATGAGAAAAACTTGTTGTGATACCATTGTTGGAACATGAAAATCAAAGTGAATGATAAGCATGACTTACTATATTATTTAAAAATATATTACATATAAATACATTATGTGACAGTTGGATTCATCTTCCAAGGTATATTTGAATCCGTTCACTGTTCACATTCCACACCCAAAACAATTAGCAGATTAGTTTTTAAACACCCCTTTACTACAAATCCTTTTTATAATATATTTCAACCAAAATAGAAGGCTCAAAACTATAAATGGTGATAGGAAGAAGGTGTGAGAAACATCTATTTTTGTGTTGGTTCTAGAACCATGGGGTCTTCACTTACTAAACTTATTACGGTGCATGCATGTTCACGACATATTAAATAACACCAATAATTTCACTAAATATTGACAAATAGCTCTGAAAATCCTCTTGTTAAACCCATCTTTGAAAACATATTTCCCATAAAAAGCTCCTCATTTTTACTAGAAACCCCTCTTATAAACCTTAATACCTATAAATCTCCTTATACCTTGCATTGGCCCGTAAATACCTATGATATATTGACCTAATTTTTTACAATTTTAAAAACCCATTTATGAATGAATGTGATAAGGCCGAGTGACAAACAAGGTGAAGCTTTTGTGGGTAGAATAATAGATCTATCAAATAGATATAGCATAACTAGTGTGTTAGTCATTAGTGGTATATCCATCTAATTCAAATAGAGTCCCTACTTGCTAGAGGCATGTCCATTATTTTGTAGGTGGCCTACCTTTGACCAAACAAAGTGAGGAAGAATCTTATTCCATAAGTAAGAGCATTCTAGGAGTTTCACTTCACCCTATTAAAAGGAAAAGTCCAATAGTGCTTAGAGGGAAATAAGTACACCTCAACTAAGGAAAAAACAAAAAAATATCTCTACTAAATGGAGAAAATGGGCCAAAAACCATGCCCTTCAAACGACCATGACTAAGCATTCTATATAATTTTCAAAAAAAATATTTTGACTATTATATGCTTAATTGGTTGTTTAGAGGAAGGGTCTTATTATTCCATAGGTAAGAGAATTGTAGGAGTTCCATTCCACCACTATTAAGAGGGAAATTCCAATAGTTCTTGGAGGGAAAGTGATACCCCTCAAATAAGGAAAAAACTAAAAATTATCTTTACTAAAAGGAGAGAATGGGCCCAAAAACTTGTCCTTCAAAGGACCATGAGTACACCCATTCTATGTAGGTTTGAAAAAGATATTTTGAATATTATATGCTTAATTGGTTGTTCAGAGCAAGTACTTTTATCTCTCATTAGTGCACAGAATTACTCCAATAGATGGATGTTGGATCTAGATTAGTATATTTCAAAAGTGATAATCGGGAAAAAAAATCCAAGATGAGAATTACAAATCTTGATTTTGATCCTAGGCTATGTTATCAAAGATACCATTGTTCCATCCTTTCCTTGCCTACAAATGTATTTTTTTCTTGAAAATCTTAGATTGTTCTTGTTCATCATGTAGGGGAATCCTTCCACATGTTTTATTACATACTTCGAAAAACAGAGTGTCTCACTTACATAAAATAAGATATAGACCCCCTCATGCAAATGAATCTTTTTCTATGTTGGTTCTTGGAAATCAAATTATGAGAGTTTATGTCTCATGTTTAGGATTATATGTGTTGAGTTATATCTGTATTTGAACCTAGGCCATTTTTTAAACAACTCCTCCAAGTTGCATTTGTACATTTTATTTCTTCTTCCACTTATAAAATGAGGCTTTGCAATTAATATAAGTCCATATCAATCTTATATATATCAATCATCTATATGAATCCTATATCTATTAAAGGGATAGCTAAATAATCATATGAAAGTCCCTTCTCTTATAATAAGGAAATGAAAATAATGTAAATAAAACACCAAGTGTCAAACCATGTTTAATAACATTTTTCCATAATCAAATATAGTTAATCATAATTAACAATCATCAAACTATCATCAAACATGTTGAATCATAATGTAATATGCTATACAAACACAACTACAAAGTTTGTTGAGGTAAAATATATACCATTACAACAAAATTTTCATGAATAAAATATAACAAGTCACAATCAACCAAACATACTTTCGTAGCCATCATTGCTAGGAGTCTAAATGTTTATTGATACACAACATTAACCAAACATACTTTCGTGGCCATCATGGATAGGAATGTAAATTTTATTGATACACAACATTATGTGTTAAGATAAATTGAAACGAGAAAGTTCTTAACACTTTTAATAATATACATTGTGCACATTAGATTTGAGATTCTTATGTATTGACATACTTCAACGTCTACTCTTTGTTTCTCACTCCAATAAAATCGAGCAAACTTAATTGTTTGGGTGCACGATGTGAAGAACTCAATGCAGTGAAAGAAGAGTGTATTTTGAGATTAACGAGACATCCGAGATTTTTGTTAGTTCGACCTACTGCAAAATAGTATCCCAGTTCGTAATAGAGGGTAAGTCGTTTCATGAACGGCTAGTAGAATTGAAGATAACCAGTGGATTGGACGAGCATATTAACAAGTATGCAGAAGAATTATAGATTGTTCTTGTGTGAACTAAAATTTCCCAAGGGTGATAGAGTTAATTATTATGGATAACATTGATTTAATTTTATTTATTTTTAAAGATATCCTATATAGAGATATATAATATATATATAATTAATATCTTATGAGGTACATTGTTTTTACGGACTTCATCATGAGTTTATTATTTTGATTACGTATAAATTATTTTTCGGTGGTATATTAAAATTTCGTTATTTATTTTCTTTAATTGATAAAAATAATTAAAATTATTTCTAAAACTGAATTAATTAAGAAAAATAATACAATAATAAAAAAGCAATATATTAAGAAAGAATTATATAACTATAAGTATATATATTATATATATAGTATATATCGTATATATGATGTTAGTAATGGTCACTAAATATCCTAGTTACATTAGTACTTTTGTATGAATTTCTTTTTATACAGATTTAAATTTATCTTTTTCTTTTTAGGATAGAGAACTTAATATTTCTTTACATATTCTATTTTAGGGGATAGAAAGAATAATTTAATATTCCGTTTAACTATTCTACTGAATAAATAATCTTATTTATTTGTTTAATGTATCTTTTAATAAAAAATAGTGGTTTAGTTTACTATTTCATTAATGTTATTGCTAAATTTCTCTAGGTAGCCGACTTAAGTTTTCATTATTGTGTATTGATAAATTTAGATTTTATATGAGCATATTTCTACTTTTAAAATATGTCTTACAAATTTGGGCTTTAATTTTTTTTTTTCATTTTTCATGACCATGCGAAATTATGTAAGGAACCCTCTTAAACAAAAGATCAAAGTCTAATTTGGAGAAGCTTTTGGTTTATGCATGTATGTGACTAATACACATAACCATACCCGAAACTTTGAAACTCTGGAGAAACTCCACCATCATGTAATCATCTATGAGTTAATATAGAGTTGGTTTTCCTTGTAAATTGTTATCTATGAGTCTTATTCCTTTTTTTCTTGCAAGAAAATGTGTTATTCACTTAATTATAAATTTATTTTTAACTATGTAAACATATATGACATTTTGGTCGACGTTTTGGCTAACGTTTCCATTTTTGGGAGGTGACATTTCTAAACGTACTCGTTTTAGAAACTCTGAACCATTTCGACACATCATGCAACTTAGTTAAACTGTAATTGAGATATATTCTTGTTTATATAAGGGATTAAGTTTAAATGTTATTAAATTATTATAAATTTGTTTCAAGGATTGTTCTAGCAAGTTCTTAGAGGTATTAAATTTCTTAAGATACAAACCTTTTAAGAGTGAAAATCATAAAAAAATTTACTATTTCATACCTCTTCTTGAGATGAAAACTTCTTTGACAATGCAAAGAATGAAAAAATAATGTTTTGGAGATTCCATATGGCTTTGTGATTGATACTATCATGGTTAAGAGAAACCTCGATACTCTAGATTTAATACACCCACACCATGTTGTGACTTTTAATTTGGTTTAAATTACATTTTTTAATGGATAAAGTGATTATCACTTCAAAATCTCTTTAGGGACTTTGATTTTATAGACTATGGTAACTTAAACTTGCAATTTCAACAATGGTTTCAACGGATTTTAGATAAAAAATGTATTTATATATATATATATATATATATATATAAAATGCTGAAAAATAGATTTAGTCGATCATTTAATATATATATATTAATACTATAGTATATATATATATATTATATATTATATATATAGTATAAATGCTGAAAAATATAGCTTAGTGGATCATTTTTTAAATGTTTTACAACCATAAGAAATTATTTTACCAATATTTTATATAATTAAAAATAATCTCATAGGGGTGTTATAGTAGTTTGTAACGAGTATCACAACCAGTACTGATACTGTGTTTCCATCCCATCACTACTCTCTTCAACACAACACACATCACGACTATTTAACAAACCGCCTCATGGAGGAATGCAAAAGGCTCCCCAATATATTTAACGCTTCAAGCTCCATGTTTACATTCCAACAAAGATCCACATCCTTCCTTCTCTAGCTTGATTTTCTCACCCCTTATTTTGTTGCTTTGAATTCCTCCTTATAATACTCCCTCCATCTGCCATGACTTATGACTATTGAATGATCACTTATCCATAGGAATCCTCTCCAGCGCCTCTAGATTTCCCTCCACCTCCAAAGGGAATTTTTTACACGAAAGAACTTGGGTTGAGTCCATTGATTGTGTATCCCTTTAGCAATGACCCTATTATTAAATTCCTTCACTATAGGATTTTGCAACTTGCCACCCAGCACCAACCAAGACTTAGTGAATTTTTACTACCTTTGATGGCCATAACATGCCAACACACTCGCAACTGACATGGAGGAGGAGTTCAAGGACCTTCAAGTATTAGTTGTTTCTAGTATTAGGAAGCCAAGGGTAATACCTACCATAGCCTTAATGAAACGTCGTGTTTCTTGAAAAAATATTTAGCATCTTTTGGTTGTTTTCGGTAAAGAAAATATAATTAAGCGAATAAGCAGCATGGTTACCCAATGTGGTGAAATTGGAAGAAAAAATTCGAAAATATCGCAGTTCGATTCGGTTCCTGAATTAATTCGCCCATTCGAGGTTCGGTACAACATATTTAGTTTACAAGAGAGCTCAGCAGTTTTCCACGTGCCCATCCGCGCTTCATAAACCCTTTCACATCCGTGAAATTGCATATAACTTTCCATTAAGGGAATTAGATTTAGCATATTTTGTTTAGAGGCACAGCTGAGCTGGTTTCCAATCAGAATTACATATAATCGTACCATCAACTCTTCAAAATTCCTTTTGGATCGATGATATGGTAACTTACCTCTCAATGAATGGTTGAGTAAGGCCCAGTTGAATTTTTATAAAATGGATATTTGCAACGTAAAATAAAATCAGTAAAGACTTATGGTTTAGGATTTGCAAAGTGAATTTCTCAATAAAGTTGTTAATAAAATCGGATGTTCAGTAGAAGTGATAGAATGCATGAAAGTTTGCAAAATTATAATTATATATATATATATATATATATATATATATATATATATTTTTTGATAATTAAAAATTATTATATTATACGTGTTTAAAATAAATTATGTGTTATATTCATTAAATTTAAATAAAAATATATCAAAGAAAAAAGTGATAAAAAAAGTTATTGAAAATTTGGTTCAATATCATATTGTAGATTTAATAATTTTAAAATTTTGGTAAAACAATTTATTTAAGTATCTGTAAAATGTCTACTTCCAAAGTTTTACAATATTGAATTTTAAGTATTTGAATTTTTTTCTTATTGAATTGAATTTGAACTTGGTAACTATGGTAACTATGATAAGGAGATAGCTAATTGGGCTTGACATAAAGTTTTATTTGCTGGTTTCAAGTTTCCTTACTAAAATCCTAAAATACAAAGGGCAGAATGCACAACCTTGAATAAAGTGTCTGGGTTATCACTACAATTGTAACACACCAAAATACAGAAAACTCTATAATAATAAAAAAAAAACTGTCATGATGGTTGCCATCAATGAAAAGCACAGATTGTTACACAATCTTCTGTCAAACGATGTACCTTTATAACTTTATGTGCATTCGATATCATAACGATCTTCTATCAAACAATGTATTTTTATATTTTTATGTGTTTTGTTTTTCAAACCGGGTTTTGTACAAATCCTACTTTTGTTATTTAATCTATTCTTGAAACATAGCTAAATCTTTAATAAAATGAACTAGAAACGGAATGTTCCCTTGTTGTTATGGTTTCTCTATTTTGCATTAAGATTTCATTTTTACATGTGCCTAAACATTTTTTTCATTATCTTCCATTAAAGTGATATTTAGAGTTAAGATCAATAAAATCTTGTTCCATCTAATCTGCTCCAATATGAGTAATGTAAATTGTTCCAATATGAATAATGTAAATTAAGTAAATTAAAAATCTCTTAGAAAAGTGACATTCTCATTTTAATGTATTTTGGAATTAAGGAATATCTAATTTCAATGAGAGTGATGTAAGTTAATTCTCAAAATAAATAATGTAAATTAAGTAAGTTAAAAATCTCTTTAAAAAGTGACATATTTTCCTTTTAATGTATTTTGGAATTAAGGAATATCTAATTTCAATGAGAGTAATGTACGTTAATTTCATTTAAATAATGTTAATTTTTTTTTCATTCTTAGGAGAGACTCTTTTATACTTATAATAACTTTGTTTTTTCTATAATCTTTTATTGCAATGCTTTTTTTTAATTTGATTTAATATTATTTTTGTTCTGTAAAATGAGTCTTTACCTATATTCAAACTAGGTTTAGCATTACATTGGTTTTGGATGGAGTTTAAAAGTGTTTTAGGAAACTTCTTATTTTCTTGTTCAACTGATAGTTGTATTTTCAATGGGGAAGATTTATTCTCATAAAAAGTTTAAGATAAGGTGTATTTTAATTTAATATTAAAATTATAGTAAAAAAGTTTTTGGATATAGTTATCTCTAAATTTTCATCCATTTAAAATAGCCAAAGCAATGAGAATGTCAAAAGGAAATTTTTTTAATTCCATGTACAATATTTTTTTATTTATAATTGTTTTGTAAAAATCGAAAATAAATTTTCCACCATCCATTTAACTTTTTCCAATGTTATAGTTCCATTTACATTGTGTAACTATGTTTAGATTGGAAAGAGTGTGTGTAATAGTAATTGTTGTTATTGAGGAATTGAACTATAATTGGGTATCCCTAGTATCATAGTGATATCAAAACAAATGAATATCTAAAAATAAAAATAATATTTATGTCAAACCTATATAATCAAAACAATTAGTAAAATCAATATAATAAAATAATCAAAACAATTAATTCTAAAAAATTAAAAAAAGATAAAAGTAATAAATGGTAAAACTTAAATAAAAATATTTGGTTCAAACCTAGATAATTATAACACTAAAATAAAAATAATAGTTTATATGAAAACTTACAAAATAATAATAATAATAATAATAATAATAATTAATTAAATAACTACATAAATAAATCAATAATGAAAAAATAATTAATCATCTATTTTTTTCTGCGTAAATACTAACTCTATTAAGAAAGAGAAAAATATGTACATTGAGGTCGAGACCTCAGAGGGGGCAAAGGCCAGCCCTCAGCCAGAGATTCTGAGACATACATATCCTACTATCTGCCCTTTCAGGATTAAAGACTTCAAAAACTTGATTAGTAAGACACTGACCCACTAAAAAATCATTATGTTCTGAGTCTAACACATCAGAACTATCGCCTACAGAGGCTTTACTGAGAAGCATGCTGTCATACCCGTCATGGACAAAAAGAGGCAAAGCAAAATTCGCCAAACCCAGAGTTGTTGCTGCAGATCAAGAACAGGTTGGCTTGCCCAAAACCAATCAAGAACTGAGACCAAACCCATAACCTGAGGCCCAAAAACATAGACATATAGCATAAAATCAAACAGAACGAAGGCAAGAGTGCCACCCGTCAGTAATGAACAAGCATCAATCGGCATGTTGCGGAGAGTCGGGCACATCCTTGTCCACCTGGCTAGACGAGGCAACCCAGGTGACGAATCCATTATCTTCATTTCCTTCGAAACCACCTTCTGGAGGAGTTACCAGGTTGAGGATGCTGCCCACATGATGAACCGGTCCACAAGCAAGGATCTCGTGCTGAGTTGAATCAGCCGGATGCGGAGGTGCTTCAGGAACAGGGCTATCTTCTTGCATATTATCTACATTAAACACAACCCCAGCCATCTCCTCCTGAAGGACACTGTCTTCCTGAGAATGAGAGGTGGTGGTGTGCGCTGAGTTGTTGGGATTGTCCTCTTCCTCGGCAAAAATAACCATGATACTGGCAGACCAAACTGGCCTGTTGAGCCTGCTATGGAAGGTGAAGCGGGTAGTTTGACAGGAATTGTGCGGGAGAGGCCCAGCATGGCCAGAGGGCGGTGAGGACGGGGAGGCCGAAGCAATGGGGATTACATTCTGAGGAGTAGAACGAGAGGCTCTACCTCTATTACTGGTATTACCTCCTCGGTGAGAGACTCCTCGATGGCGAGGCATCCTCGAATTGAAAGAACAACTAAGAAAGGGAAGATGGCAAAGCTGACGGGAGAGGGATTGAGCACAGAGGAACCCGGCGATACAGAAAACCCAGGCGTGCTTCCAGACTATCTGAGCGAGGCAAGGGTGCGGGAAGAGAATCGGGTGGAGGTGAAAAGAACCAGGAGCAATGGCGTGAACCAAATACCGAGCCATACATAAAACCTTGAGCATGAACTCTCGAACCAGGCGCACATTAATGACGATCTGCGCGACCATCATTCCGTCCAGCATCCAAATAAATTTGCATGCCATTGAGATCTACAGTCTCCGTCCGCGAGCTAGGTGCAGGGCCAGCTGCCTGCATTGAGCGAGCCCTGATAAATGCAGCACGTTAACACCCGCATCTGGTAATTAAACATCTATTATAGTCAAATAAATATTCAAATAAAATTAGTAAAAAATAAGAAATTAGAATATATATATATATATATATATATATATATATATATATATATATATATATATAGATTACTACGTCAGAAAATAGAATGGATCTAATATTATTATTAATTAGAAAAATTAATATATAAGTTAAAGATATATATAAAACATGTAACAATACTCTTAATTATGGAGTTTCAACTCCATTTTACATTTACTCTCAATTTACTATATAGATATTTGTAAAATAAATAAAAACTTAAGAAGAAATGTCACAAATCCAATTATTATTATTAATTAGAAAAATTAATATATAAGTTAAAGATATATATAAAACATGTAACAATACTCTTAATTATGGAGTTTCAACTCCATTTTACATTTACTCTCAATTTACTATATAGACACTTAACTTCTAAATGGGTTTTTCTACAATACTATGTGTCAATACTATGGCGGCTTATTGATACCACATGCCCAAAGAAACATAACTCATATTCCTATGATACTTGTTCATATATGACATTTTTTAATTAATTTATTTAATTAAAAGGGTAAAAAATAATAATTATGTTTGAGATAAATTCCGTGTTATTGCTATTAAAACTACTATGGAGAATATTCTAGAATATTTCATAGAAAATAATCTCTACCATCCATTTAATAATTATTGGTAAATAAATGAAAATTATGGAAGTCTCATTCTGAGAAAATTCTCCTACTTAATTAAATGGCTCATAAGAGAGGAAAAAACACTTACCACATACCTCTTATATGACGTTGAAACACATATTCATATGAAACATGTTCATATAAATTTTTTAATTAATCAATTTAATTAAAATAGAAAATAAATGCATAATAAATCGTAACTTTTAATATTTGGTGACTGCTAAGAATTTTCTAGAATATTGTGTGGAGATTAAATATAATGATTAGTAATTAAATCAAAATTTTGAAACCCCTATTCCAAAATATTCATGTCTCATATATACATGCTTATAGACGTAACAAGCATGTATCATGGTTTCTTAGCTAGCACATCATCCATATGTCGATAGACATCAATATTGTTGCAATCCATGGTGCAAAGGGGGGAGGCACTAGGTATTACTTTTTGGTTAAAAAATGCCACATGTTTTTACAAGAGGAGTGCTAGATGATGTTGTGGCTAATACAATCCATTCAAATCCAAAGTATGGAAATAATCAAATAACAAAACCCACCAGATTTTTCTCAACATCTCAGTTAAAGAGAAAATGATGTTGTGGCTAACACAATCCATTCAAATCCAAAGCAAGAGCATATGATGTTGCAGCCAATACAATCCACTCAAATCAAAAGCATGGAAGTACTTAGATAAAGAAAACCCACCAGAGCTTTCTGAACACCGCAGATAAAGAAATTCTCTATGAAAACATAACCCTTGAGAAGTATCAAAAGTCTTGAAATACCTCAACCAAAAGAAAACTATGAAATTGAATATATTGATATGAATTATACACATTGTCTTGGGTCTCAAGAGACCTTCTCAGAATGAAGTTCTTCAGATACAATACTTCAAGATGCCCTCCTTTGTTTAACTCTACTTAAAGAGTACAATCATAGTTAATGGTTCATGTTTAATAATTGTTTAAAGAATTTCATGGATAAATCTAGATTGATATACATTTCTTAAAAGAAAGTATCGTCATTTTCATGCATTTTCGGATCTTAAATTTTTTAATTGATATGGGCAGTGAAGATCCTTCTTCGTCACTTGGCCCTGAAAACAAGGGCAGTGAATTTGGCAAGAGGGACCTCTTTACTTCTACAAAAGGAAAGAAATTGTAGGTTAACTATTTTAATATAGGTTTTATTTTATAAGTGGTCTTACATTTTTTTTTAAAAGATGCCACATGTTTTTACATTAGTAGTGATGGATTATGATGTGACAAATATGATCCATTCAAATCAAATTCATAGAATTAATCAAATAAAATAACTCACAAGACCTTTCTCAACACCTCAAATAAAGAAATGCTCTTTGAAAGCATAACCCTTCAAAAATATAAAAGATTCCACATGTTTTTACATGAATAGTGATGGATTGTGATGTGACTAATACGATCCATTCAAATCCAAATCATAGAAATAATCAAATAACAAAACTCGCTAGACCTTTCTCAACACCTCGGATAAAGAAATTCTCTTTGAAAGCATAACGCTTAAAAAGTATCGAGTGCCTGCAAATTCTTGAACCAAAAGCAAACAATGAAACTAAATATGTTGATATGAATTATGCACATTGTCTTGGATTTCAAGAGACCTACTCAAAACTTGAATCTTTTAAAATCAAGGATGTTTAACAACAAGGGTCTACATATCCTATGGTCCTCGTACAAATTCATATTTGCATTCAGAGACCGGTATGAAACTCAAGACCATTTTCATTAAATTGTTTTGGAATGTCTTTTCTCAATTTTAGAATTGTCGCGTTAACATATTAAAATTGCTTCCATGACTTTGGTTGTAAGTCTATTATTTGTATTTTCATCTTATTTTGAAAAAAAATTGTGAAACCAAGATTTGAGATCCCTTATTCATGTACTATAGAAGTTCCATTTGTGTGGAGTTTTAAGATACATTCCATGAAATTCCAGATCTCATCAAATTTGATCCTACAAGCTCAAACTAGATTGTTACATTAGAAAAAATCTATTTTTTTTCTTTTTTGGAATAGTGGTCTCTCATCATGTCAATGGAATTTTAGATATTGAAATTCATTTCAGAAATTTTCCGAATGACTTTATTTAGGACAATTGATTTTGGCTTTTATTTTCAAAATCTATCATGTGTAATAAGTTGGCTTAGAAGGAATCGAATTTGATAATGTTGCCTCTCCTCTCAATTGAGGATGGAAAATGAAATCATGCAAAACAATGAGTTTCCAATTGTAGGGTGACATGGTGTAGGATTCTAACTCTAGGATGACACGATGCATACATTGTTAGCCTGTATACATTATGGTTTCAATTTATTTATTTTTCCTACACTACTCCCTTAGGGTGTTTCCATTGCAACAATTGCTGCAATTGCTAGTTTAAAAAAATAAAATAAAGACATATAAACAACTATCATATGAGGGGACTTACTGCTTTTTGGGCAAATGATACTGATAAGCCATGATATTGTAACAAACCCTATTGACACACTACAAATCTCCCTGAGAAAGTGAGGTAAATCTCCATAGATATATATGTTTGCTCTATATATTAGTTCTTTTAAAATAAATAATAATATAAAGTAAAATTATAATTTGGTTAATTTTTATAATATTTGGTTTCTTTAATCACATAAGATGTATCATGGATAAAATTAGTATATATGTATTACTATTTATTTAATTCGTGTAATTACGCCATTTTTATAACGATACACTATTCAAATTTAACAATTTTATCTAAATTATCAATACATTTAAAAAAATAATTCTATTTAAATATATTTTATTTCTATTCAAATTTTAAATTTTATATCAATTTCATTTATTATAATTTAAATTAAAGTTCTATTTAAATATGTCATAACGTGATTCAACTTTTATAATTTGAGTACTTGAAAATTTATTTGACTATTAATCCTTCTCAATATTTTATAATTTTAATTGTATTCTTATAATTCAGTACATGGAACCGCACAAACTTAACAATTTCATTTTGATCTTATCATTACAATTTAAATCAGGTTGGAAATAAATAATTTCATTTTAATCCTATCTTTACCATTTAGATTATAATTTCATTGCAATATATTATAATTCCAATCGAATTTTATAATTTCATATAAATTTTGTATATTATGATTAAATTTAAAATTTTATTTAAATAAATCATCATACAATTTCAATTTTATAATTTGATTTAAACTGTTTTCATACTCTTAACTCTCTTCCAGTATGAATAACTTACACATAACTCTATATAACCATGAATATGCCATGACTGTGGAACTTGTTATTCGCATCTTGAAAGTCACATGCCCTACGTGTCCGAGATGCAGGAGAATTATCATACTCTTAGGTGTTTGAGATGGGGGAGAATTGCCATACTCTTAGTTAGGTGTGTGAAATGAGGAGAATTACATTATTGAATCCCCGACACGTTCAGTGTTAATGGGGAACGCACGTTAATAATGGGAAAATTGTTCAAAGTGTTCCAGAAGAGTAAATGGGGAACGCACGTTAATAATGGGAAAATTGTTCAAAGTGTTCCAGAAGAGTAAATGGGGAACGCACGTTAATAATGGGAAAATTGTTCAAACTGTTCCATGTCACTCGCGACTTACTGGTTATGATTTCGGTTAATTGTCTTCATCGGAAGGGGGCGGCTAGATGTCGAGTCAAAATCTAAAACTAAACTGTGCATAAATTGCGGTAAAGTCGGAATTGAGGTCAACAAAATCAAATGGTTATGATAAGAGGGTGGGAATATGCCGTCATCAAATGCGTACAATCCCGATGGCTATATAAGCAACAAATCCTCCTCTGTCCAGAGAGCAAAACACCGCACTTGTCTTTGTGACTGTACCAGCGATAACAGCAGTACTGCTACACAATTACCACCAATATGGCAACTCATTTCACTGTGCGCGCTGTTATTCTATGGTTTGTTTTTGCCCTTTCCGCTTTTTCCATCTGCCGCGGAGCTGTTCCGGATATTGCTACCCAAAATTTCTTCAATGGAATTTTATCTGCTGCTACTGATGGCTGCGCAGGAAAGACCTTCTATACATACAGCGACTTCATTAATGCGGCCAATTCATTTTCTAGTTTTGGCACGACCGGAACATCCGATGACAACAAGAGAGAAATTGCTGCTTTCTTCGCCAATGTTGCTCACGAGACTACCAGTATGTATCCAATTTTATTTTCGCATGACCTCTAAATATATAGTAGATTGAAGATTTGAGTTTAGAATCGGCTGTTCATCTATATTGAGAAACATGTTGTCTAACTGATTCGCAGATCTGTGCTACGTGGAGGAGATAGTCAAGAGCGCCTACTGTGATTCCACCAATACACAATATCCATGCGCATCTGGACAGCAATACTACGGCCGTGGCCCCTTGCAACTCACAGGGTATGTGTATGGGTTTATAGGCAAGCAATTGTTCGTGAGTATTTATTTATTTTAATTCGAATTTTTGGTGGCCATTAACTGTTGAATGTTTTTGTAGAAATGCAAACTATGGTGCAGCTGGAGCTTATCTGGCAGTGGATCTGCGGAATAACCCTGGATTGGTGGCTCAGGACGACCTAACCTCGTGGAAGACAGCTCTCTGGTTTTGGAATGTGAACAGCAACTGCCACACCGCTATTACATCCGGTCAGGGATTCGGGGCAACTATTCAAGCAATCAATGGAGCAGTAGAATGCAACGGTGGAAACACCGCCGAAGTTAACGACCGCGTCCGTCGTTACACCACCTATTGCAGTCAGCTTGGTGTAGACCCAGGAAGCAATCTTACCTGTTAACTTAGCTGTTAACAATAATTGGCCATCGCCTTCATAACTATCATATTACGTCAGTAATAAAAATATCGTGTTGCTCTCAATAAAAGCGATTCAGGCTATTGATTACAGGTATAATCATAGCAGGGTTCAACTCTGGTCGTATGTAAGTTGATACAATTCTGCGACTCTAAATAAAAGGACAAATTTCTAAATAAAGGGACAACTTTCGCATAATGAGAACGAGCGATTCCTTTCTGCTCTTCACAAAAGTGATCCCGAATGGATTTGATATGGGTAAAACATTATCATGAGAGTTAAATATAAAACAAAATGCCAACTTTTACCACGATAATGTTGAAATAATAACGAATTATGCATTCAGTCAAAAGTAACTCATTAGAAAGACCACCTTTTATCCCTAATATATACATTTCAAAGTAAACAGAATGTCTTCATTTTTTAATTTGCCCAATCGAGGAAAACAAAATTTGTATTAAGCAAAAAATAAAATATAAAGATAAATAGGTGCTATTAAAAAGGATAATCATGTAATATTATCTTGATATGCATTCTAATTTTTTATTTTATTTTTTTTATAAACATGTTTCTTAAATTGTCATTGAATATTCTAAGTATCATTCGTATATTTTCATTCCATTTTTTAAATCGGCTGAAGTCATGCCTCCGGAGGAGTTTTGCATAGAGGCACTCATTTTACGTAGACTCATAGAATTGGAGCATTGGAGCTCACATTCTGCTTGTAATTTTGATTTTCCTTTTTCTACGTATGCTTTAAAATTTCTCCCACTAATATATAGAGCTTTTAACACAATATTTAAAATAGTTTTTGGATAGACTGCTTAACTTTCATTTAAAAAAAGATAATAATGTGTATTGTTTTTAAATTATTTTTTTAAGAATGGTTTTATATAAACCATATATAACATAAATATTATTAATATAATTTTATTTTTGTTTTTAGATCAAAAACATATTGTTTTTATAGAGATAATGTGTCTTTAATTTTAACTATTAGATTTTTAGAGAAAATAAAAAATTATATTTAAAGTTTTTAGAAATCCAGCAAAATATCTCACCATTGAATAAATCAATATTAAAAGTATTTAATAAAAAATAAACTACAACATCGTTCATGTACGTCATGTTCATAAGACACAGGCTCTGTGGTTGATGTAAATCCCTTTAAATAATAATGTGACGAGTTATGACATAGATCCCTTTAAATAATTATGTGACGAGTTATGATAGTCCTTGAAATTACATATATAAGCATTGATTTTTAAAAAATGCTTGACATATAATGAAATAATCTTTGTAAAGTCTATAATCATGGAAGCCATATTTTTAACTCAATAAAAAAATAACTTATGTGCCTTAAATAAATTATCAGATCCACAAACCTCCAATGCATCATCATGTTGGAATTTTGTTTCACATTAATACTCACCTTTATGAGTCATTTTTTGGTTACAATCAAGTATGTGCAAACACAAGGAATTTGATTTTTATATTAATTCTAATTTGGAAAACTATAAGATTTATTTCAAATTCTGCACCTTGTAAGGCACAAGTGAACTTGAATAAATGTTCCCTATAACACCCTCCTCCCACATTTACCAAAGTTAATTGGCCCATCGGGGTAAATATGTGAAGAAGAGTTACTATTATATAGTTCAACCTCCTAGATCATCTTAAGGAAGTGGAAGCGACAAACCAAAACCATACTGACTTCCCTCACTTTCTATGGGGCTCCCAAGGACTAAATCGCCCTTCTAGGTGCCAAGACCCTAAGTTAACTTTATTTTTCACTCACCTAAACTCCTATTGTAAAAGTATTTTCTATTGTTGCTGCGCTAAGCCATAATCTCAAATCGGGTGCTACTAGGTGATTTAGAAAGCTGCCATAGTCAAGCACAAGCAAGCCGCCAACCATATTCAAAAGGTGGGGTCTGAGAAGATCTGTTGTCGATCCATAAGGTTGTTCAGCTGCAGAGTAGATGTATTTTTTAGCACCGCCGCGACAGACCATAGTGAGGCCTGAAGAAAGTGGATGAGGCACAGTATCGACCACATGAAGAATTATTAAATTCACATGCACAAGTTTGAATGTGGTATGAAAAGTCAAAGTTTCAAAAATTATCATCGGAAGTGCAAAGTCAAAGTTTCAAAAGGTTTTATTGGTGGGCACACATTTTGAAAAGTCATGTGAAGGTTATGCTTTTGAGTTTTATTAATACATGACATCTAATTTTTGAAAAAGAGTGTTCTATAAAATTAAAAGGGCTCTTCATAAAGTGGTTCATAAATTATTTAAATCAAGGGTTTTGAAGCATAAAGGATTTGAAAAGCTCTGTTCGTCTACAAAATTATTTTGCCATTTTGTTAAGCATGATAGCTTTTTGGGTGGAGATTGTGCCTTACAGGGGCACATAGTGAAAATCATATTTTTCCGGGGGTGATATGGAATTCAGCCATATGCAATCAGCAAAGTAGCTATAAGAAAAGGAAAGATCGCAATCATGGGTTGCAAAGTGCAACTTAAACATATTAACAAAAGACATTGAAAAGAAGAGAGAAAGATCATTGTCGTGGTTAGAAAGGTTTAGGCCGCAGTCGTGGAACTGAAAATTCTAGCAAAAGACAAAGAAGAAATCAAGGGTGATTGGTGTAGCTTTGATTTTCTACCACCTCCTATGTTTACAGGTGAATATTTTGATCATTGTGTAATCAAGATGTTAACTTTTCTTCGAGCGAAAGAGTCAATGGATTATGAAGACAATAACCCGTATGATGAATTATGTGATGTTTTAGCATTGAATTTTATAAAACAAGCATTGGATGAGAAGTGTTTGTGCAAGGTAGAAAAAGCTACAACTTCCAAGGAAGCATGGAAGTTCCAGGAAGCGGAGTTTGGTGCAAGGGCGAGTGACATGCAACATCAGATTATGTCAAAAGAAAAGAACTCAGCCGTAGATCTGAGAGTATATGAGCAAGACTCTAAGAGCAAAACAGAGCTTGGAGAACATCACTCAAAAGTGGATGATGGTTTTCAATACCATAAAATTGAAACCCATTATGCAAGCATGCATATGGACGAAGAAGATGCAAAAAATATTACAGAGACAGAAGTTGAAGCCTGTATGTGTGAAACATAGCAAGAGAAAATAAATATTCAAGAAATCCATTTTAATATGGATGATGCAGATGATTGTGAATCCCACTATGATGCGACACATGTGGATGATGATTGCAAAGTTATAAGTGAATGTGTGAATCCATCCGCAGTTGATGGATTTGGTGAAGTTGAAATTGACAATGAGCACATGCATGCTCAGATATACCACCATGGTGGGGATGAACATTATGTTGATGATATGTGAGGTTTCTTTTTTGAAATAGGGATTGATTATGCCAATATGGTAAGCACAATATTTGATGAAACATTGAAGGGTGAAGCTGCCATTGTAGCAGCAATATATGAAGCAGTTGGAACTTCTCATGAAACAATATGTCATCTTGTAGTAGCTAATGATCAAGAACATGATAAAGTGATTGAAGAGCTTTTGATGAGAATACCCACTAACAACATAACAGTGGAAAACAAACTTCATGCAGTTGAAAAGAAGGCAGATGTAAAGCAGGAAGCTCTCACTGAAGGGCGCCATATTAAATATGTTTTTAACATTGTTTTCAAATATGCAAGTGTTCAAAATAACATGGGAGGAGAAATTGAAAGCGGGTTGTTAATAAATTTGATGCAGATTTGAAGCTTATTGAAGAATGGATTTAGAAACCAATAAAACAAATTGATGCGAGTTTTAAAGCATCAACTGGAATAAAAGAATTGAATTAAATGGTGAATAATGATCTTGAGTGTGCAGATTACAGGAAAAAAGCAGTAGTACATGATGATGAAGGTGAAAATAATGATATAGATGTTTTTGAAGACAAAGATCAATGCATTGAAACAATTTTTCAGCAATGGAATCAAGAAGAGATAAGATTTCACTATCTAAAAATATGGCAGAAAGAAAGTCAGGAACATGAAGCGTAAGAAGCAGAGGAAAGAAGATAGTTTGAAGATGAAATATTGTGGCAACAGTCCATGGTTGAATGGATATTTGAAGAGGAAGATGTAGTAGACAAGATCAAATTGTGTTTGAGTGGTTGAGTATTTGAGTGTTGAGTCAAGTCAAGTTAAGTGATAGACGAATTTGAGTGTGTGGTTCAACGTGGTTGCATGTCAAGATATTTTAGGCAAGTAGCTAGTTGGAAAAGGTTAAATACCCTTCACCGGGTTCATTGTAAGTATCATGTTTTGTGTGATTAATAAAAGAGTCATAGCTCGTGTTTTATATGTGAATTCGTGCATTGTCTCCTCTGGCTTTCCAACACATTTAACATTTTAAATCAAAGTTCCCAATAAAAAACATAATAACTTATAGTATAAAAGTGAAGGAGAGAGTGGAAACATCTTTTCATAATAATAATAATAGAATTCGTTATGTAAATGATTTGATGACTTATTCATCATTGAGGAATAGAGGGAGAGAATAAATAGTACAAGAAGTTTTCATGGGAACAATAATAACTTCATGTCATTACCATAGTGGATTGATGTGCCTATAAGAAAAATATAATGGATTATAATAGATAAATTGATGAGCACACTTCATCATTATAATATGCATGAACGTTAAATATGGTCCATACTTCGAAATGTTAATATAAATCCATTGTGTCATTCCTATTAATTGAAGGATTTAATACACTTTATGTAACTACAAACTTTCCCTTCGACCCAAAACTTTGAATGAATACTAAGCAGAACTTACCTACATACAGAGTTAAAAAATATATACCAACCATATATGCAGAACTCACATTATATGCAGAACCATGACAATTAATGGTTGTATTTTACTTGAATGGATCATAAATATAGTCTCCATATTTCACAACTATGGAAAGAGTTGAACTTGAGTATGCTATCACCAGCTCAAATGGATGAAGATTAAATCAGTGCTCTAGTTAATGTTTTCGTACAAGGCTATTGAACAAAGATGACGTTATATATGCTTTGTTACACCGAAACTGTTTTGAGAGGTGGGAAACAAGTTCAAATGGTTCCCACGCTCCTGGGAGGTTTGGAACTGTATGGGAACATTACCTTTCTAGCGGGACCTTTAATGGGAACTTGAGAAAGTTTCAGGAGCTTTGAAGATTGTTTTTTTTAGTTTCGACGTTCCCCGGGATTGGGGAATACAAAGCCTCTAGAGAAATATGTTTTACTGTCCACAAAACATGAGCTTATGTTGAAACCTTCGTCAGAAGAAAGGTCGCATACATCGTTAACACCGATATCCTTTATTGAGAAACTGGAGCAATCTCTTGACGAGTTAAGGAAGCGTGTGGCACCTTGATATAAGGGTGATATCTGGGATGTCATGTTGATGAGTATTTTGTTATTGTTTATGTATATATATAACAGAAGATTCTGTGTGCATATTGTATGTGGCACTCAATATTACCTAAGTTCCTAATGTTCCCACATTCCAAAAACTCATATTACATAGCATATATGCTATTAATGATCTATACCATCATAATTATATAACAATAAATAGTCCACTATGGACACCTTTCTAGACAAATAATATCCAACAAAACACACATTTTAGGTTATTATGGTTCTTATGTAATTAAAATACATATACAATTCATATTAGGTTATTATTGTTCTTATGTAACTAAAATACACATATAAATTGTACATATATGGTTTTGTGATCATAAATTTTTAATTTGTTGGCTACTTACTTACTATAATATCACAATCATCACAACATGTTGCCTTCTATTTAAAAAAAAAAAAAAAAAAATCACCAAAGATCTTTTATCAAGGCTCAGTATATAGTCAATACTAACATTTTCCATTTATATTTCTAGGCATAATTATACATGGTCATCCTAAGTGTAGATGGAACAAGGGGAGAGATGGAGACCGCAGGCTTAAGTGATCGGTCGCGGGAGCGAAGCCTGTGACCGAAAGGGCCAAAGGCTTAAGGGGATCTCGGAAGACCGGAAGCGCGAGGAAGGAGGAGCCGCCAGCGGGCAAATAGGAATGCGAGTTAGGGAAACAGGCACAGGCACCTGTCCAGAGCAGAGGATTGGGAACGGCGCGAAAGGGGACTAGGGACAAAGGGTGGTATCCTAGTCTACAGGAACCCGCTGTCGTTTTGTCCGGGAAACCAACTGTCGGAATCACCGCCTAGTCCTAGGCATCTACCCGCAGGAGAACGCATCTTGAATGTGTGGTTAAAGATTAAGGAGATAATTAAGAGGGTTTAAAAATGGTAATCCCAGGCGAATCCATTGAGCTGGACCCTGAACCGGAAGACATTTTTTCAGTTTCGGGTAAGGAGCTATCGACCCAAAACCTAGAACTATTCTTCAGAGAAAGTAGCTTGCACAAGTCTGTGAAGGAGAGCTCAGATCTGAAGGTCCTAGGGTTCAATGTCTCGACGGGCGACGATCTAAAGGAAAACTTGAGGTGGGATTCACGGAGGATCCAGGATGACCAGATATGCCATACCTCCCATAAGCAAAAGCAGCTGATGGAGGAGAACCAGAAATCGGAAGACCTCTCAGCTTCTCAAGTAAGTACCCAAATCGACCTATCTCGTGCTCAGTTTTGTTATGGAGGTCTTGAAGACGTTGTCTACGGACAGTGTGCCAAAAACTGGTCTTGGCAAAACACAAGTGCAGGGTTAAAAGAGGACCTCAGACAGGCAAGGGGAAGAAGCCCTCAGGCCATATCAAGAACCTCTTTAACGAGGACCGGGGAAAGCATTCGGGAAAATCAGGGGGTAGAAGGAAGTAAGGCGAAAGAGGATGAAAGGAAGAAAGACCCGAGTGTTACTGCAGTATGGTAGCTGGAGGAGGAAACGCCTAAGATTTGGGGAATCTGGGGGAGCCAGAACAAATGTGGAAGCCCTAGATTTGGAGTTGGCTGTGAAAAAGATCCCGTCCCAGAATTCAGAAGAAGTAGGGAGGGTGGAGGCTGCGAAAGACAAAGAAGGAAATCTAGGGGAAACACAAATCAGGGAAAAACGAAAAAAACAAAAAGTTGTAAAGAAAACTCCAGAAGCAAATCTGATCCTAGGAGTGGACATTTATATTGAGGAGGCAATGGAGGTGGCGGAAAATACAGTGGTTGGACGAGCAAGAGGGAAAAAAATTTCAGTACATTTTATACAGAATTGGGCTCAACAGCAATGGCAGAAGATTTTGGGAGATTCTTTCAAAGTCTCGGTGCTAGCGAAAGGATGGTTCATGATCCAATTTGACAAGAAAGAAATGGTGGATTGGGTTCTGGAGCAAAATTGGGCTTTTGGAAAATGACCTGTGCGGTTTAGACGCTGGACTCCACTGTTTGACGCCCAGCGAGAGTAGGTAGACACCTTTCCAGTTTGGGTGAGGGCACCAAGGCTGCCATCCTTCCTTTGGGTAGACTCTGTTTTCAGATCTATTGGCAACACACTGGGCACTTTCTTCGAGGCGGACATGTCGTTTGTAGAAACTAGGAATAAAGCCATGGCCAGGATTCTGGTAATGCTCAATCCAGGGGGGGCCTTCTGGGAAATATGAAGATCCATTATAAAGATCTAGTTTATGACCAGCTCTTGGATTATGAGCACCTGCCTTATAGGTGCCACAGCTGCCATGAGCATTGCCATCTGGCAAGGGATTGCCCCTCGGGATATCGTCACAGAAGGAGACAAAGGAAAAATGACAAGGAAAAGCATTTTAAAGTTGATGAGATAGTTCCCAGGTCTAAGGGGAATCAAATGGATATCGGAAAAGAGGTGGATTAGAGCGAGGAACAGAGGGACACGGAGCAGATACAGATTACCAGTCAGGAAGATGTAGAATTCCCCCTCACAGAACCGATTAAGGAGTACCTGGATGCTACAAAAGAATCCCAGGAAGGCTTGAAGGGTACGCATCGCGTCTCTAACTCTCCTTCTACGCTTTCTCCAATCAAAGAAAATGAAAAATGCATTATATCAAATCCGCATAATCTTACATCTATAGACCATGAAGGGGTTGAATCCATAAGTGCATTTGTACCCAAAATTGATCTGAACTGTGAGGGGAAAGCAAAATCAACCAGCATAATTGAATCCAAAATCCCGGCCCAAAAATCCGAATGTCATTATAATCTCCGCTCCCTTGATAAAAGACCAAAGGCTGTAGAACCTATCGGAGGCATAGGTATGGAGATCTCTCAGACCTCTAGAAAGAAGGCAAGGGGCGGAAGTCTTTCTTATCAAAAGCACAAGTTAAGGCAAAATATGATATGGAGGATGGGAAGCAGATCTCAATAAATGGGGTGCTTAGAGCGTCGAAACCCTGTGAAAAGGTTTCAAAATGATCTTTCTCTCATGGAACTATAGGGGTTTAGCCATTAAACCCAAAAAACTGACTTTAAAGGAGTTGATGCAGCATTACAACCCCGATTTCATTATGCTGTAGGAAACTCTAGGATCGAGCTCAGAAGTATTGAAATCGTTAGGCTCCCTGTTCCCGGGATGGCAGTTTCAAGCCTTGGATTCTCATGGTCATTCAGGAGGCGTGGCTATTGGGTTTAGAGAAGGGAAAATGAAACCATTGAACTCGTGCGGATTTTCAAAAGGATTGGGGATGGAGGTCTTATCCCCAGATCTAGATATCCCTCTGACCATCTTAAACATTTATGGTCCCTGTAATGAGAGGGTTTCCTTCTGGAATAGCCTCCTCGCTAACTCCATGTTGAAGAATCAAAACTTAGTTATAGGAGGAGACCTGAATTTTTCTATTGGGAGGGCGGAACCTGGGGCCCCTCAGTTAGAGAAGATCCCCTATCATATTTTTTCCAAAATACCCTTTCCTCGCTTAAGCTGGTTGATACAAACTTGCAAAAACTAAAGCCTACCTGGAGAAATCGGAGTACAGGGGAAGGTCGGATTGCGAAAAGGTTGGATAGATTTCTTTTAAGTGAGGATCTTGCTTCCAGAATTATGATGTTTACAGTGTGGATTGGTGAGGGAGGGAACTCGGATCATTTCCCTATTCTGTTCAAATTATCCTCGTCCCCAAAAAAGCCTGTAGCCCCTTTTAAATTCAACACCGCTTGGATGCAGGAGGAATCTTTCAGGAAGCTCTTCAATGAAACTTGGCAACATCCAAACAGGGAAGCGATGGAAGACAAGGCTTTCTTGTTCATGGAAAACCTGAAAAGAATGAAGAAGGCCACAATAGATTGGGCGAAAAAAAGGAAGCAGGAACAAAATGAAGCTCTAATCAATATTGATAGGGAGCTTGGGGTCCTAGAAAATCCTAACTCAACTGGATACGAATCTCAGGATACAGAAACAGGATTATGAAACTAGAAAAGTAGAGAAGCAAAATATTATTGGACAAAGAAGAAGAATGGAGGTAGAAAAGCAGGGCGATATGGCTGCTGGCTGGAGATGAAAACACAAAATTCTTTCACAACTTTGTGAAAGGAAGAAGGACTATGAATACTATCTTGAAATTAAAAGATGAAGAAGGAAGAGAGGCAAATACTTTCGAATCACTCTCATCCATGGGGAGGAACCATTTTCAAAATCTCTTCTCAGAACAGAGAGAGCCTACTCTAGCGGAAGTGATCAGAACAACTCAAAGTTTTCCCCGGTGTGTGGAAGAGGAAGAAGCAGAAGGTTTACAAGGGGAAGTTAGAATGGAGGAAGTGGAGAAGGTAATCAAATCCATGGGAAAAAACAAAAACCCTGGACCTGACGGATGGCCAATAGATTTTTTCCAACAGTTCTTTAAGCAGATAGGCTCTGAAATTACGGATGTGGTGGAGGAATCCAGAAGGAAAGGTCAGATATATGCTCCATTCAACGCTGCATTTATTGCTCTCATTCCAAAAAAAGATGACCGTGAGTCCTTTGAAGATTTCAGACCCATCTCATTATGCAACAGTGTATACAAGATCATAGCAAAAACTATAGAAGCTCGATTAAAACCAATCCTATCCAGATGTATCTCAAGTGAACAGTTTGGGTTTCTAGATGGTCGACAAATCCACGAAGCTATTGGAGTGGCCCAAGAGACAATTCACAGCGTAAAGATGTTGAAAAAGAAAGGAGTTGTGGTGAAAATTGATCTGTCAAAAGCTTATGACAGAATCAGCTAGACCTATATCCGGATGTTGTTAACCCACCTGGGTTTTAAAATAGATTTTATCAACTGGGTGATGGGATGTATCACCAGTGTTAGTTTCGCGGTGCTCATCAATGGGGCTGCCTCTCCTTTTTTCAAAGGGAAAAGGGGCCTAAGGCAAGGTTTCCCTTTATCCCCTTTGTTGTTCCTCCTCGTGGCAGAAGGACTGAGCCAGTTATTGTTAAAAGCCAAGAGAGAAGGATCAATTAAAGGTCTGGAGGTGGCGGTAAACCTTTTTATTACTCATCTCCTGTTTGTAGACGATATACTCCTTTTTTGTAATGGAAGTCTGATTGAATTCAAAAAGATAAAGGAGGTCCTTGAGCTGTTTATGAAAGCAACAGGAATGCTAGTAAATTACAGGAAATCTCAGCTTATAACAGATGGCTTAAATAGGCTGGAGATAAGCCAGCTTTCGACCATCCTCCCTCTAGAGACTTCAAAACTGGGGGACCCTTTCAAATACCTGGGGTTTTGGTTGAAACCTGACAACTACAAAAATCAAGATTGGTCCTGGTTAGTAGCAAAGATAGAAGCCAGAATTTCACATTGGAGTTTCAGATGCCTTTCTAGAGTAGGAAGATTAACTCTGATAAAATCAGTCCTTCTGGCAATGCCTGTATTTTGCGCCACACTGTCTTGGGTGCCCAGAGGAATCCTGGGAAAAATAAGAAGGATTTGCAGCAGATTCTTATGGGTAGGAGCAAAGGAGGAGTTTGTTTTACCTTGGATCGCTTGGGACAAAGTGGCAAAGACCAAAAGAATGTGGAGGATGGGGAATTAAAGAGATGAATACTTTTAAAGCCTCCCTGGCAGCAAAATCAGGGTGGAGAATTATAAAGCTCGAAAATCTCTAGACAAAAATAGTAAAAAGGAAATACATTGATCCTTCCCCATTAGAAGACTGGATTAGGAATCCCGAAAAAAGGGTGGGAAAGTGTCCACCATATGGAAAGCGACTGTTGAGGCTTTTAAAATTATTGAACAAGGTCTGTCTTGGCAGATTGGAAATGGTGAAAATATTCGAATTGGAAGGGATCCCTGGGTGGGTTGCCGTGAGAATTATGCTCTATCCCCCGGTCTGATAAGACACCTTGCCTCCAAAGGTTTTTTGTATTTAAACCAGGTGGAGAAGGTAGGATACTCATCCATATGGGGTCAAGCATGGAAGACAGGAGAGGAGTTGAATATCCACCCCCGCTGGTGGAACGAGTGGGAGACCTTCAAGAAAAAACTTTCCAGGTCAAATGTAAGACTAAAGGACAGATCAGACCAGTTGATTTGGGCTTATGCGGACTCGAGAAGTTATTCTCCAAAATTTGGATAGAAATTTCTCATGTCCAAAAGAGGCTGGGGAGATCCGGATTGGTGGGCAAAATCGTTATGGAAGTTAAAATGTCCAGCAAAAGCAAAATTACTTTTCTGGTGTATACTAAAAAGGAAAGTCCCAACTTGGGACACTCTCCAAGCCAGACACAAACAAGGAATGGGGAGGTGTTCTTTATGCAAAAATGATTCAGAATCTATGGATCATCTATTTATTGGTTGTTCAATAGTTAAAAAAGTATGGTCAGAGGTGAACAAGTACATTCAATTATATATCTCATGGGAAGGGCTGTCTTTAGCTGAAGCGTGGCAAAAAAGGTGGAACCAAATATCAGTTAAGAAATTAAGGAATATGCCTCCTATCATTTGTTGGGGCATTTGGATTGCCAGAAACATAAACATTTTCCAGGAGAAAGAAACAGAGGCAATTTCAATTGCGGTATAATATTTATCCATATATTCAAATATCCTGGATTCTGAGGATGAGAAGGAATCTCGGAAGGTGGAAGAGGAGCAGATTAAGGAAGGTGTACCCTGGGCTTATTTTGATGGAGCCTCCCAGAACAACAAAGCTGTTGCAGAAATCGTTATCCACTTAAACGACAACCACACTCTAAAAGCTTCAATCGAACTAGGCAAATGGAACGAATAACTATGCAGAACTATCAGCACTCAAGTTTCTTTTATGCTGGTTGATTCACAATAACACCCTCACAGTTCTGATTTTTGGAGACTTCTTAAATGTAATCAACTGGTTAAATGGTCGTAGCAGTTGTCATAATTATGTTTGAAACCTTTACTTGAAGAAATTCAACACCTGAAAATTTCTTTTAATCTTTTGTCCATCCATCATATATATAGGGAACGAAATGATATGGCAAACAAACTTTCTAAAGACGGTATTGAACAAGTTTTGGGAAGTTTGAGAATAATGGAGGAAATCAACAGGGAGAACCACGTTTCATACCAGCCTCCATATGCTCAAAACTTTTAACAAGGAATAACGGAACAGCAAACTCTATTTTTGTTTTTATAAAATATAGCTGAAACAGGTTCATGTTATAGTTTTTATTCCTGCGAGTTATATGTATATTTTGGGCGCTTTTTCCATGGCATTGTAATCTCAAAAAAGGTAACAGGACATACTCATGATATCAGAAAGAGAAATGAGAGTTTGTTGGGGGAACTGATCTCTTCTCAGGAAGAGGAAAGTTTTATTTTTTTGAGCCATTTTTGTGCAGGCTAAAACTGTTATAACAGCAATAGATGGTGTGAATGTATATGCAACTTTTTATAGCAATAAAAAGTTCGTTTTTTTTCTTCGAAAAAAAAGTGTAGATGGAACATACTTTTCTATTCATTTGCATTAGTTCGCAAGCCCATATGCTATTGATATAAAGATCATTATTACGAATATCAATGAGTAAAGATTACTAATATTTATCACAAACCACTAACAAGGAATTATCTATATATATTGAAAGAAATAAGGGGTATTATATTGGATAAAAATGAAAGTAATCACATGCAATGACAAATGATAGTAGTGGATCATGAGGTAGGTCTGATTGAGAAACATATGGGCATTTCTCTGGATTTACACTACTCTCTAGATAACAAGAAGGAACTCATATCCATGGAACTCATATTTTTCTCTTAGTGTTTATGTATCTATTTTTTGCTTTTAAATCTCTTCAAGTTCACAAAGCTCCATTGTTTAGCATGCATATTTTGAGTTTCAATTTGCTAAGCAAACTTTGTTGTATTCTTTATTGAAAATATTGAAATTCTTGTTATCATCAGGGTTTCCTTATGACCAACCATTCCAATTTCCATAAGAAAAATAAGTCTATATATTTTTCAATAATTAATAATTGTATCTTTAAAAAATTATTTTATTATTACTTTAAATTAATTATGCAAGATAATTTATAACATATATCGAATTTTTTGTTTTTCATATTAAAATTGGTGTAAACCTTTATGAATATGTTATAAACAAGTGTGTCTTCAGAATGATATAAAGGAATAAGCTGTGTGTGGAATCTCAAATTTAGCTTAAATATGAATGTTTTTGGTGAATAGACAGCTAATGTTTGAATCTACTATTCTATGAAACTTTTACGAATGTTCTGTGTTTCTTTTGTGTTGAGCTTCATTTACTTCCAGGAGTCCCTTGAATGCAATGCTTTTCTTTACTCTGCTGAACTTTATGTTCTTGGTAGCGTAGTTTCAATGTAATGTGTTTCTTGAAAAAATATTCAACATCTTTTGATGGTCTGCTGGATGGGTTGAATGTGATGTGTTTCTTTTTGTGTTGAACTTCATTTACTTGCAGGAGCCCCCTGAATGCAATGCATTTTTCCTTATTGAAATTCATTTTCTTGGTGGTGCAGTTCGAATGAAATGTGTTTTTGAAAAAATATTTAGCATCTTTTGATTGTTTTCGATAAAGAAAATACAATTAAGCCAGTAAGCATCATACTTACCAAATTCGATGGAATTGGAAGAAATAATTCGAAAATACAGCGGTTTGAGTTGGTTCGTGAATTAATTTGCCTATTCGAGGTTCCGTACAACATATATAGTTTACAGGAGGAGAGCGCAGTAGTTTTCCACGTGTTCATCTGCTCTTCATAACTTTTCGCATCCATGTAAATTAAATGCATCATCAACACCAATATGCATCTAAACACTTAAACATTTCACATTTTTTAAGACTAAAAACACTAATTAAAATTAGCTGGATTATAATTTTATTTTATATTATTTGAATTTAGGCTTTTGTCATCTATATTATCAAAAGAAAATTTAAGAGAATAAAATTTTAGCTGTTATATTATAACCATTAGATTTGACTAAATAAATAATATTTTAATAACAAGAAATAATTGTTAATATTGTATTAAGGAAAATAATTAATCAAAATGAAAATTTTACTGAAATGAATATCTAAAAATAAAAATAATATTTATATCAAATCTATATAATCAAAACATAAAATATTAATAAAATCGATATAATAAAATAAACAAAACAATTAATTCTAAAAAATTAAAAATAAATAAAAATAATAAATGGTAAAACTTAAATAAAAATATTTGGTTCAAACCTAAATAATTATAACACTAAATATAAAAAATAATATTTATATGAAACTTACAAAATAATAATAATAATAATAATAATAATAATTAATTAAATAACTACATAAATAAATCAATAATGAAAAAATAATTAATCATCTATTTTTTTCTGCGTAAATACTAACTCTATTAAGAAAGAGAAAAATATGTACATGGAGGTCGAGACCTCACAGGGGGTAAAGGCCACCCCTCAGCCAGAGATTCTGAGACATACATATCCTACTATCTGCCCTTTCAGGATTAAAGACTTCAAAAACTTGATTAGTAAGACACTGACCCACTAAAAAATCATTATGTTTTGAGTCTAACACATCATAACTATCGCCTACAGAGGCTTTACTGAGAAGCATGCTGTCATACCCGTCATGGACAAAAAGAGGCAAAGCAGAATTCGCCAAACCCAGAGTTGTTGCTGCAGATCAAGAACAGGTTGGCTTGCCCAAAACCAATCAAGAACTGAGACCAAACCCATAACCAGAGGCCCAAAAACATAGACATATAGCATAAAATCAAACAGAACGAAGGCAAGAGTGCCACCCGTCGGTAATGAACAAGCATCAATCGACATGTTGCGGAGAGTCGGGCACATCCTTGTCCACCTGGCTAGACGAGGCAACCCATGTGACGAATCCATTATCTTCATTTCCTTCGAAACCACCTTCTGGAGGAGTTACCAGGTTGAGGATGCTGCCTACATGATGAACCGGTCCACAAGCAAGGATCTCGTGCTGAGTTGAATCAGCCGGATGCGGAGGTGCTTCAGGAACAGGGCTATCTTCCTGCATATTATCTGCATTAAACACAACCCCAGCCATCTCCCCCTGAAGGACACTGTCTTCCTGAGAATGAAAGGTGGTGGTGTGCGCTGAGTTGTTGGGATTGTCCTCTTCCTCAGCAAGAATAACCGTGATACTGGCAGACCAAACTGGCCTGTTGAGCCTGCTATGGAAGGTGAAGCGGGTAGTTTGACAGGAATTGTGCGGGAGAGGCCCAGCATGGCCAGAGGGCGGTGAGGACGGGGAGGCCGAAGCAATGGGGATTACATTCTGAGGAGTAGAACGAGAGGCTCTACCTCTATTACCGGTATTACCTCCTCGGCGAGAGACTCCTCGACGGCGAGGCATCCTCGAATTGACAAAACAGCTAAGAAAGGGAAGATGGCAGAGCTGACGGGAGAGGGATTGAGCACAGAGGAACCCGGCGATACAGAAAACCCAGGCGTGCTTCCAGACTATCTGAGCGAGGCAAGCGTGCGGGAAGAGAATCTGGTGGAGGTGAAAAGAACCAGGAGCAATGGCGTGAACCAAATACCGAGCCATACATAAAACCTTGAGCATGAACTCTCGAACCAGGCGCACATTAATGACGATCTGCGCGACCATCATTCCGTCCAGCATCCAAATAAATTTGCATGCCATTGAGATCTACAGTCTCCGTCCGCGAGCTAGGTGCAGGGCCAGCTGCCTGCATTGAGCGAGCCCTCATAAATGCAGCACATTAACACCCGCATCTGGGTAATTAATCATCTATTAGTAGTCAAGATAAATATTCAAATAAATAGTAAAAATTAAGAAATTAGAATATATATATATATATATATTTATATATATACTTACTTCAGAAAAAATAGAATGGATCCAATTATTATTATTAATTAGAAAAATTAATATATAAGTTAAAGATATATATAAAACATGTAACAATACTCTTAATTATGGAGTTTCAACTCCATTTTACATTTACTCTCAATTTACTATATAGATATTTGTAAAATAAATAAAAACTTAAGAAGAAATGTCACAAATCCAATTATTATTATTAATTAGAAAAATTAATATATAAGTTAAAGATATATATAAAACATGTAACAATACTCTTAATTATGGAGTTTCAACTCCATTTTACATTTACTCTCAATTTACTATATAGACACTTAACTTCTAAATGGGTTTTTCTACAATACTATGTGTCAATACTATGGCGGCTTATTGATACCACATGCCCAAAGAAACATAACTCATATTCCTATGATACTTGTTCATATATGACATTTTTTAATTAATTTATTTAATTAAAAGGGTAAAAAATAATAATTATGTTTGAGATAAATTCCGTGTTATTGCTATTAAAACTACTATGGAGAATATTCTAGAATATTTCATAGAAAATAATCTCTACCATCCATTTAATAATTATTGGTAAATAAATGAAAATTATGGAAGTCTCATTCTGAGAAAATTCTCCTACTTAATTAAATGGCTCATAAGAGAGGAAAAAACACTTACCACATACCTCTTATATGACGTTGAAACACATATTCATATGAAACATGTTCATATAAATTTTTTAATTAATCAATTTAATTAAAATAGAAAATAAATGCATAATAAATCGTAACTTTTAATATTTGGTGACTGCTAAGAATTTTCTAGAATATTGTGTGGAGATTAAATATAATGATTAGTAATTAAATCAAAATTTTGAAACCCCTATTCCAAAATATTCATGTCTCATATATACATGCTTATAGACGTAACAAGCATGTATCATGGTTTCTTAGCTAGCACATCATCCATATGTCGATAGACATCAATATTGTTGCAATCCATGGTGCAAAGGGGGGAGGCACTAGGTATTACTTTTTGGTTAAAAAATGCCACATGTTTTTACAAGAGCAGTGCTAGATGATGTTGTGGCTAATACAATCCATTCAAATCCAAAGTATGGAAATAATCAAATAACAAAACCCACCAGATTTTTCTCAACATCTCAGTTAAAGAGAAAATGATGTTGTGGCTAACACAATCCATTCAAATCCAAAGCAAGAGCATATGATGTTGCAGCCAATACAATCCACTCAAATCAAAAGCATGGAAGTACTTAGATAAAGAAAACCCACCAGAGCTTTCTGAACACCGCAGATAAAGAAATTCTCTATGAAATCATAACCCTTGAGAAGTATCAAAAGTCTTGAAATACCTCAACCAAAAGAAAACTATGAAATTGAATATATTGATATGAATTATACACATTGTCTTGGGTCTCAAGAGACCTTCTCAGAATGAAGTTCTTCAGATACAATACTTCAAGATGCCCTCCTTTGTTTAACTCTACTTAAAGAGTACAATCATAGTTAATGGTTCATGTTTAATAATTGTTTAAAGAATTTCATGGATAAATCTAGATTGATATACATTTCTTAAAAGAAAGTATCGTCATTTTCATGCATTTTCGGATCTTAAATTTTTTAATTGATATGGGCAGTGAAGATCCTTCTTCGTCACTTGGCCCTGAAAACAAGGGCAGTGAATTTGGCAAGAGGGACCTCTTTACTTCTACAAAAGGAAAGAAATTGTAGGTTAACTATTTTAATATAGGTTTTATTTTATAAGTGGTCTTACATTTTTTTTTAAAAGATGCCACATGTTTTTACATTAGTAGTGATGGATTATGATGTGACAAATATGATCCATTCAAATCAAATTCATAGAATTAATCAAATAAAATAACTCACAAGACCTTTCTCAACACCTCAAATAAAGAAATGCTCTTTGAAAGCATAACCCTTCAAAAATATAAAAGATTCCACATGTTTTTACATGAATAGTGATGGATTGTGATGTGACTAATACGATCCATTCAAATCCAAATCATAGAAATAATCAAATAACAAAACTCGCTAGACCTTTCTCAACACCTCGGATAAAGAAATTCTCTTTGAAAGCATAACGCTTAAAAAGTATCGAGTGCCTGCAAATTCTTGAACCAAAAGCAAACAATGAAACTAAATATGTTGATATGAATTATGCACATTGTCTTGGATTTCAAGAGACCTACTCAAAACTTGAATCTTTTAAAATCAAGGATGTTTAACAACAAGGGTCTACATATCCTATGGTCCTCGTACAAATTCATATTTGCATTCAGAGACCGGTATGAAACTCAAGACCATTTTCATTAAATTGTTTTGGAATGTCTTTTCTCAATTTTAGAATTGTCGCGTTAACATATTAAAATTGCTTCCATGACTTTGGTTGTAAGTCTATTATTTGTATTTTCATCTTATTTTGAAAAAAAATTGTGAAACCAAGATTTGAGATCCCTTATTCATGTACTATAGAAGTTCCATTTGTGTGGAGTTTTAAGATACATTCCATGAAATTCCAGATCTCATCAAATTTGATCCTACAAGCTCAAACTAGATTGTTACATTAGAAAAAATCTATTTTTTTTCTTTTTTGGAATAGTGGTCTCTCATCATGTCAATGGAATTTTAGATATTGAAATTCATTTCAGAAATTTTCCGAATGACTTTATTTAGGACAATTGATTTTGGCTTTTATTTTCAAAATCTATCATGTGTAATAAGTTGGCTTAGAAGGAATCGAATTTGATAATGTTGCCTCTCCTCTCAATTGAGGATGGAAAATGAAATCATGCAAAACAATGAGTTTCCAATTGTAGGGTGACATGGTGTAGGATTCTAACTCTAGGATGACACGATGCATACATTGTTAGCCTGTATACATTATGGTTTCAATTTATTTATTTTTCCTACACTACTCCCTTAGGGTGTTTCCATTGCAACAATTGCTGCAATTGCTAGTTTAAAAAAATAAAATAAAGACATATAAACAACTATCATATGAGGGGACTTACTGCTTTTTGGGCAAATGATACTGATAAGCCATGATATTGTAACAAACCCTATTGACACACTACAAATCTCCCTGAGAAAGTGAGGTAAATCTCCATAGATATATATGTTTGCTCTATATATTAGTTCTTTTAAAATAAATAATAATATAAAGTAAAATTATAATTTGGTTAATTTTTATAATATTTGGTTTCTTTAATCACATAAGATGTATCATGGATAAAATTAGTATATATGTATTACTATTTATTTAATTCGTGTAATTACGCCATTTTTATAACGATACACTATTCAAATTTAACAATTTTATCTAAATTATCAATACATTTAAAAAAATAATTCTATTTAAATATATTTTATTTCTATTCAAATTTTAAATTTTATATCAATTTCATTTATTATAATTTAAATTAAAGTTCTATTTAAATATGTCATAACGTGATTCAACTTTTATAATTTGAGTACTTGAAAATTTATTTGACTATTAATCCTTCTCAATATTTTATAATTTTAATTGTATTCTTATAATTCAGTACATGGAACCGCACAAACTTAACAATTTCATTTTGATCTTATCATTACAATTTAAATCAGGTTGGAAATAAATAATTTCATTTTAATCCTATCTTTACCATTTAGATTATAATTTCATTGCAATATATTATAATTCCAATCGAATTTTATAATTTCATATAAATTTTGTATATTATGATTAAATTTAAAATTTTATTTAAATAAATCATCATACAATTTCAATTTTATAATTTGATTTAAACTGTTTTCATACTCTTAACTCTCTTCCAGTATGAATAACTTACACATAACTCTATATAACCATGAATATGCCATGACTGTGGAACTTGTTATTCGCATCTTGAAAGTCACATGCCCTACGTGTCCGAGATGCAGGAGAATTATCATACTCTTAGGTGTTTGAGATGGGGGAGAATTGCCATACTCTTAGTTAGGTGTGTGAAATGAGGAGAATTACATTATTGAATCCCCGACACGTTCAGTGTTAATGGGGAACGCACGTTAATAATGGGAAAATTGTTCAAAGTGTTCCAGAAGAGTAAATGGGGAACGCACGTTAATAATGGGAAAATTGTTCAAAGTGTTCCAGAAGAGTAAATGGGGAACGCACGTTAATAATGGGAAAATTGTTCAAACTGTTCCATGTCACTCGCGACTTACTGGTTATGATTTCGGTTAATTGTCTTCATCGGAAGGGGGCGGCTAGATGTCGAGTCAAAATCTAAAACTAAACTGTGCATAAATTGCGGTAAAGTCGGAATTGAGGTCAACAAAATCAAATGGTTATGATAAGAGGGTGGGAATATGCCGTCATCAAATGCGTACAATCCCGATGGCTATATAAGCAACAAATCCTCCTCTGTCCAGAGAGCAAAACACCGCACTTGTCTTTGTGACTGTACCAGCGATAACAGCAGTACTGCTACACAATTACCACCAATATGGCAACTCATTTCACTGTGCGCGCTGTTATTCTATGGTTTGTTTTTGCCCTTTCCGCTTTTTCCATCTGCCGCGGAGCTGTTCCGGATATTGCTACCCAAAATTTCTTCAATGGAATTTTATCTGCTGCTACTGATGGCTGCGCAGGAAAGACCTTCTATACATACAGCGACTTCATTAATGCGGCCAATTCATTTTCTAGTTTTGGCACGACCGGAACATCCGATGACAACAAGAGAGAAATTGCTGCTTTCTTCGCCAATGTTGCTCACGAGACTACCAGTATGTATCCAATTTTATTTTCGCATGACCTCTAAATATATAGTAGATTGAAGATTTGAGTTTAGAATCGGCTGTTCATCTATATTGAGAAACATGTTGTCTAACTGATTCGCAGATCTGTGCTACGTGGAGGAGATAGTCAAGAGCGCCTACTGTGATTCCACCAATACACAATATCCATGCGCATCTGGACAGCAATACTACGGCCGTGGCCCCTTGCAACTCACAGGGTATGTGTATGGGTTTATAGGCAAGCAATTGTTCGTGAGTATTTATTTATTTTAATTCGAATTTTTGGTGGCCATTAACTGTTGAATGTTTTTGTAGAAATGCAAACTATGGTGCAGCTGGAGCTTATCTGGCAGTGGATCTGCGGAATAACCCTGGATTGGTGGCTCAGGACGACCTAACCTCGTGGAAGACAGCTCTCTGGTTTTGGAATGTGAACAGCAACTGCCACACCGCTATTACATCCGGTCAGGGATTCGGGGCAACTATTCAAGCAATCAATGGAGCAGTAGAATGCAACGGTGGAAACACCGCCGAAGTTAACGACCGCGTCCGTCGTTACACCACCTATTGCAGTCAGCTTGGTGTAGACCCAGGAAGCAATCTTACCTGTTAACTTAGCTGTTAACAATAATTGGCCATCGCCTTCATAACTATCATATTACGTCAGTAATAAAAATATCGTGTTGCTCTCAATAAAAGCGATTCAGGCTATTGATTACAGGTATAATCATAGCAGGGTTCAACTCTGGTCGTATGTAAGTTGATACAATTCTGCGACTCTAAATAAAAGGACAAATTTCTAAATAAAGGGACAACTTTCGCATAATGAGAACGAGCGATTCCTTTCTGCTCTTCACAAAAGTGATCCCGAATGGATTTGATATGGGTAAAACATTATCATGAGAGTTAAATATAAAACAAAATGCCAACTTTTACCACGATAATGTTGAAATAATAACGAATTATGCATTCAGTCAAAAGTAACTCATTAGAAAGACCACCTTTTATCCCTAATATATACATTTCAAAGTAAACAGAATGTCTTCATTTTTTAATTTGCCCAATCGAGGAAAACAAAATTTGTATTAAGCAAAAAATAAAATATAAAGATAAATAGGTGCTATTAAAAAGGATAATCATGTAATATTATCTTGATATGCATTCTAATTTTTTATTTTATTTTTTTTATAAACATGTTTCTTAAATTGTCATTGAATATTCTAAGTATCATTCGTATATTTTCATTCCATTTTTTAAATCGGCTGAAGTCATGCCTCCGGAGGAGTTTTGCATAGAGGCACTCATTTTACGTAGACTCATAGAATTGGAGCATTGGAGCTCACATTCTGCTTGTAATTTTGATTTTCCTTTTTCTACGTATGCTTTAAAATTTCTCCCACTAATATATAGAGCTTTTAACACAATATTTAAAATAGTTTTTGGATAGACTGCTTAACTTTCATTTAAAAAAAGATAATAATGTGTATTGTTTTTAAATTATTTTTTTAAGAATGGTTTTATATAAACCATATATAACATAAATATTATTAATATAATTTTATTTTTGTTTTTAGATCAAAAACATATTGTTTTTATAGAGATAATGTGTCTTTAATTTTAACTATTAGATTTTTAGAGAAAATAAAAAATTATATTTAAAGTTTTTAGAAATCCAGCAAAATATCTCACCATTGAATAAATCAATATTAAAAGTATTTAATAAAAAATAAACTACAACATCGTTCATGTACGTCATGTTCATAAGACACAGGCTCTGTGGTTGATGTAAATCCCTTTAAATAATAATGTGACGAGTTATGACATAGATCCCTTTAAATAATTATGTGACGAGTTATGATAGTCCTTGAAATTACATATATAAGCATTGATTTTTAAAAAATGCTTGACATATAATGAAATAATCTTTGTAAAGTCTATAATCATGGAAGCCATATTTTTAACTCAATAAAAAAATAACTTATGTGCCTTAAATAAATTATCAGATCCACAAACCTCCAATGCATCATCATGTTGGAATTTTGTTTCACATTAATACTCACCTTTATGAGTCATTTTTTGGTTACAATCAAGTATGTGCAAACACAAGGAATTTGATTTTTATATTAATTCTAATTTGGAAAACTATAAGATTTATTTCAAATTCTGCACCTTGTAAGGCACAAGTGAACTTGAATAAATGTTCCCTATAACACCCTCCTCCCACATTTACCAAAGTTAATTGGCCCATCGGGGTAAATATGTGAAGAAGAGTTACTATTATATAGTTCAACCTCCTAGATCATCTTAAGGAAGTGGAAGCGACAAACCAAAACCATACTGACTTCCCTCACTTTCTATGGGGCTCCCAAGGACTAAATCGTCCTTCTAGGTGCCAAGACCCTAAGTTAACTTTATTTTTCACTCACCTAAACTCCTATTGTAAAAGTATTTTCTACTGTTGCTGCGCTAAGCCATAATCTCAAATCGGGTGCTACTAGGTGATTTAAAAAGCTGCCATAGTCAAGCACAAGCAAGCCGCCAACCATATTCAAAAGGTGGGGTCTGAGAAGATCTGTTGTCGATCCATAAGGTTGTTCAGCTGCAGAGTAGATGTATTTTTTAGCACCGCCGCGACAGACCATAGTGAGGCCTGAAGAAAGTGGATGAGGCACAGTATCGACCACATGAAGAATTATTAAATTCACATGCACAAGTTTGAATGTGGTATGAAAAGTCAAAGTTTCAAAAATTATCATCGGAAGTGCAAAGTCAAAGTTTCAAAAGGTTTTATTGGTGGGCACACATTTTGAAAAGTCATGTGAAGGTTATGCTTTTGAGTTTTATTAATACATGACATCTAATTTTTGAAAAAGAGTGTTCTATAAAATTAAAAGGGCTCTTCATAAAGTGGTTCATAAATTATTTAAATCAAGGGTTTTGAAGCATAAAGGATTTGAAAAGCTCTGTTCGTCTACAAAATTATTTTGCCATTTTGTTAAGCATGATAGCTTTTTGGGTGGAGATTGTGCCTTACAGGGGCACATAGTGAAAATCATATTTTTCCGGGGGTGATATGGAATTCAGCCATATGCAATCAGCAAAGTAGCTATAAGAAAAGGAAAGATCGCAATCATGGGTTGCAAAGTGCAACTTAAACATATTAACAAAAGACATTGAAAAGAAGAGAGAAAGATCATTGTCGTGGTTAGAAAGGTTTAGGCCGCAGTCGTGGAACTGAAAATTCTAGCAAAAGACAAAGAAGAAATCAAGGGTGATTGGTGTAGCTTTGATTTTCTACCACCTCCTATGTTTACAGGTGAATATTTTGATCATTGTGTAATCAAGATGTTAACTTTTCTTCGAGCGAAAGAGTCAATGGATTATGAAGACAATAACCCGTATGATGAATTATGTGATGTTTTAGCATTGAATTTTATAAAACAAGCATTGGATGAGAAGTGTTTGTGCAAGGTAGAAAAAGCTACAACTTCCAAGGAAGCATGGAAGTTCCAGGAAGCGGAGTTTGGTGCAAGGGCGAGTGACATGCAACATCAGATTATGTCAAAAGAAAAGAACTCAGCCGTAGATCTGAGAGTATATGAGCAAGACTCTAAGAGCAAAACAGAGCTTGGAGAACATCACTCAAAAGTGGATGATGGTTTTCAATACCATAAAATTGAAACCCATTATGCAAGCATGCATATGGACGAAGAAGATGCAAAAAATATTACAGAGACAGAAGTTGAAGCCTGTATGTGTGAAACATAGCAAGAGAAAATAAATATTCAAGAAATCCATTTTAATATGGATGATGCAGATGATTGTGAATCCCACTATGATGCGACACATGTGGATGATGATTGCAAAGTTATAAGTGAATGTGTGAATCCATCCGCAGTTGATGGATTTGGTGAAGTTGAAATTGACAATGAGCACATGCATGCTCAGATATACCACCATGGTGGGGATGAACATTATGTTGATGATATGTGAGGTTTCTTTTTTGAAATAGGGATTGATTATGCCAATATGGTAAGCACAATATTTGATGAAACATTGAAGGGTGAAGCTGCCATTGTAGCAGCAATATATGAAGCAGTTGGAACTTCTCATGAAACAATATGTCATCTTGTAGTAGCTAATGATCAAGAACATGATAAAGTGATTGAAGAGCTTTTGATGAGAATACCCACTAACAACATAACAGTGGAAAACAAACTTCATGCAGTTGAAAAGAAGGCAGATGTAAAGCAGGAAGCTCTCACTGAAGGGCGCCATATTAAATATGTTTTTAACATTGTTTTCAAATATGCAAGTGTTCAAAATAACATGGGAGGAGAAGTTGAAAGCGGGTTGTTAATAAATTTGATGCAGATTTGAAGCTTATTGAAGAATGGATTTAGAAACCAATAAAACAAATTGATGCGAGTTTTAAAGCATCAACTGGAATAAAAGAATTGAATTAAATGGTGAATAATGATCTTGAGTGTGCAGATTACAGGAAAAAAGCAGTAGTACATGATGATGAAGGTGAAAATAATGATATAGATGTTTTTGAAGACAAAGATCAATGCATTGAAACAATTTTTTAGCAATGGAATCAAGAAGAGATAAGATTTCACTA